>JAULBZ010001432.1:0-22260 GCA_032360805.1 Neoturris breviconis | reverse complement strand
CGACGTTGTAATAATTATAATTGGTTGACGTCTTTCTGTATATACCCCCTGAACTGTTTTTGAATATTTAAAGTGCTCCACGTTTGGTTTTGCTTCACGTTTGGCTCCCGACAACACCTAACGACCTAAGACACTCTATATAAATATATATGAATGATTCATACACACCACTAAACAAAAATCTTCCATTCTAAATTTAGAAATATTTTAAAATATCAGTAAAAAGAGGAAAATCCACCATTACGATTTTATCCGCCACTGTGGATTTTTTTGGAATGGGTCTATAGCTTAAAATATTCATCTCATCTTGTGTTTTGATCCCTCCAAGTTTTGTGCTTTTACCATAAATCACACAATTTCATGAAAATATGGCCAAAATTCCCTCCACTACGAAAATAAATTGAAAGAAAGAAAGCTCTTTTTGAATCGAAGCCAAAATCTGGTCTGTAGAATGATAACAGTTCTTACTCTGCCATATGTATATACGTACAGGTCCCTTCGAAGTTGAATCCTGAACAGATTACGTCACATGTTATGCTCGTAATCATACCTGTACATAGGTTGTTATTCTTGTTGTTTTTCTCAAGTCAAGGGCAAGAAGTCGTCTGATCTTATTTATATTTCACTGTTTCAATGGAACTTGAAATTGAAACATAAAAAATTAATCACATTATAAGAATTGTAATGACCATGAAATATTTCTTATAGTGATAGAAAAATGGCTTCTTGGGTTAAAAACCAAATTGCTAAGCAACTGGCAAAGTAAGTTTTTATATTATCTTTTTTGTAATTCTATAGCTAGCTACCTTTCTGGATGTTATTATATTTCAGGCGCTATTTCGGACTTTCATTCCGTCTTTGAATGGCTGTTTTGTCACAATATGAAATGACTAAGTACTTTCGGTACTTTTAAGTTTAAATTAAAATTCATTTCAATTCATAATTTATGCAACCGGAGAGTAATACTTACTCAAAATAAAAGTAAAGGGGATAGCTTTACAGTACTTCCTTGTGTCCATTCCTAGTAATCTTATTTGCAGTGTGCAGGTTAGTGCAGAGCATGGTGGTTAGCAATTATTTTTGTATAATTGTATCTACTGACCAGCTTACAAATGTTAAAAGATTACAAGAGAAAGTACCAACGGTCCGGAAATTTTCATATATCTGGGACAAAACGTTTTTTTCCGTAAAATGTCAATTTAATTCGTGAAATGACCTGGAACATGCCTGGACTTCATGTTCTTTCCGCTGAAAATACTAAGTTATTTGGAATATATCCCTTTCTCTGTGGTAAAGAAACATAAACTCACCATTGATTGATTGATTGATTGATTTTCCCAGTCTTACTACTTTTGCTGAAATAACAATAACACTGTAGTGAAATAGTGTGCACGGTGTTTTTGATTTATTTTCTTCCTATTCTGTGTTTTCCGTTTTTAATATATTCAAAACTTTTTTAATTTTTCTTCTTAATTCTTACTGTAGATTTCTTTTTCATTTCCCTCTAGAGTTCTCAGCAAGGTCCAATTTTTTACGTTATTGAAAATGCCTTATTGGTAACATATAGCGTATACCGTCCTTGGTTCATTAACGCCTTTGGTTTGTCGTGCAATAGTTGCACTAAACGAAAACGCCTGCTTGTCTTGCTGCCATATTTATTGCGAACATACACGTATTTTATTTTATAAGAAACCTAGCGAGGGACCTAGTAGCAAATGTTTCTTAATTATGGTCAAAATTGAAGGTTTTTAGTTCTAAAAGTTTCTTAAAGAGTTTCTTAAATTGAAACTTTTTCGACACTCACACCAATAGACCCCACGGGCATCTTCGACATAAAAAGGGTCGCTTAACTCAACAGTATCTCCTCTGTGTTTAACTTCCCTTTTAAATCCAAATTTAAACAGTGTAGATTGCTTCTTTTCCATTGTTATCAATTTTAACTCTCTCTTCTGCAGTAATGACACTTATAAAGGATTTAAAGAGCAACATTTCAATTACACTGCATGTTTACATAGAAGATGACATTGCAATGCAATTCCATATTTTTAAAAAACATTCGAAAAGAAAAAAAAGTTTCTTATCCCAAAAAGCAGGAATAATTTGTAGTAGTAAAAGTTTCTTAATTTTTGAAGATTCTGGTACTAGGTTTCTAATAAACCGGTTTCTTATAAAATAAAATACGTGTATCGGAACATTTTATGGCAAGTTTGTCCACTTTGATAAATGTAGGTCAGAGTTCTAACTCAAAATTCTAACTCGGTTGATTTTTCTAATTTTTAAAAACAAGCGACATGTCCCAGATTAGACTGTTGTAGCAGAAACGGAACTAAATTGAAAAATCAGAATTGAGTAAATGCTGTACTGGTAGCTTTCACGCTCTCCTCCCAGGCCTTTCCATTTCAGAGCCACTTGGGCTAGTCTCTGTTTGTGATTTAATCTAGGATACTGTAAAGGTACAAAACTCAGGAAATTAGGCTTTTTTTATCGACTCGCAAAATTTAATAACCGTATTTCGAAAAATTTAGAGGTCGCAAAATTTTGTGCTCTGAAATTTAAAATCTTTGAAATAATTACATTCTATTATTTTCACCCCTCATTATATCACACCATTAATTTTTACATCTCTAATTTTTGCAAACCTGATTCTCGGCCCGTTTTTTGAGATCCGATTCATGAACCTAGGACAACGTTCACTGACTTGACGTATCACTGACGGACATCAGATCATGTGTACTGACACAACCATCTGATAATGCGATGTAAACATTCAGATATTGTACTGCAGCAACGAACAGAGGTGTGGTGGGATCTAAGAAACTAAAATTTCCAGGATGTTGGCACCTTCGTACTAATGAATTTATGTTAGTTGATAATAAAATTAGACACCCAAGTGTCCTGAATATAACCTGGATACGACCTGGGCTATATATCGTGTTTTTACATAACTTTCTGGGCCGAAATTAGAAATTTAATTTTAAACAAGTCGCAGAAAAAGGTGTGTTAAATTTTCAATTCAATCTGGGGCGTTGGGGCCTTCATATATAGCTATATCTGACAACACCTTTAACAACAAAAGTTCAATATATTTTGCAAACACTTTACAGCACTTTGCGAATGTTTCATTACATTGAGAACAGCTACATGCTTGTCAATTTGTTGCAGTTCTCATTGTCGTATTGTAAAGTCAATATATAATGTATGAAATGATTAGCATAAAGTCGAAGTGACGACACTTTACAATAACTCACCCTGGATTTTGTTGTTTAGAAACCGAGGAGGAATCGGGGATTTTATTTTGATACAGTATGACCAGATACTGTATCTAACTATTTTAAGCGAAAACCTTTGATTGAACTGGAGTAAAAATCAGATAACATTGAATAGCTAATCTACTCCAAAGTCCTCTGAATTACGTTATCTCTGATAATATTTCTATATATTGATATTTCTGAAACTTATGTGAGTAAGACTTCGAACACCTTTCAGACATGCCAACTCCTGGTTTAGGCGGGAGTCTCCTGATAATCTTCTCTTTTAAATTCTGCCTCCCGATTTTAATTAAGATTTCACTTCCTCCTGATTTTCAAGTTTGAAATAGTCTGACTGGTTTTGAAAATCCATCATTGATACTAACGCGAATTCTCACAATGAGGTTGCCATTATGATATTTTGCATGTTCCCCACCAGGGGGGTTACGGCCTCAGATTCTCCTAAGCGTAGTCTGTGCAATATCTAAAGCTGTCAGTCAGTTTCGTTATCTGTCCGACGCCGATGTACGGCATAAACAAGGGTCATATGATGCACTTACACGAAGTCACTTGCAGTCTAAATGTCCTTGCCGAAAAAACCCCACATTTTCCCGTTGTTTGATACCAAAATTAGGATGCATTTGATTCACACTTTAGTGGGCCCACTAATCACACTGATCAAAACCAATTTGCATTTGATTCGGATTTCAGATTAATTCCTGGGCCCGCCGATCAAGCCTGCTCTCGACCTGATTTGTTGAGTAAAAAAATATTTTGGTTTTGGCACTCCATGTATCGTATATACATGTTATTTGTGTAATGGTAAAACTTCAGAAACTTTGTAAATCTTTATTCGTTCAAAATCCAACTTCTTGAAAATTGACAGGGAATTTATAGCCACAGGAATAGTGACAGTCTAGCATTCTTACGTCCCTCCTCCACCACAGTGTGTGTATACTCCTGATTTCGGCGGGAGTACTGCAGTTGAATGCTGCAGTCGAATACTGCAGTTGATTTTTTAAATTAAGAGGGACGAATGATTTGAAAATATGCTGTGTCTGAAGAACCAGGAGTAAATCTCTTTATTTACTGATTAAAACTCCGACAATTGTCTATTTGCCTGATTAAACTAACACTTACCCGTCAGTAAATAAGATTATTTACATTTTTTTAGTATCTTAACCTTCCCCTATGATTATTACTTTTTTATTAATTAAGAAAAAACAGTTATAATTCCTTTTGAATTTTTTATAGAAAAAGTAACATTTGAATTATTTTTGTACAAAACAGTGTTTCAGATTTATGTAAATTGATGAGAAAAAAAACAATATTAAACATTTCTCACTGCACTGAAGAAACTCCTCCTTTCTTAGATTAAAACAATGCAATGTTTAATACTCCAGTTATTCTAATGAATGGTTTGGCACAAATCTATTTTAGAAAAGTTATGGAAATTTTTATTTGGATTACTATATATCATTTAGTTTATCATTTAGTTTATATATACATAAATCATTGAAATTAAAAATACATACATTGTGTGACAAAATATTTTTGTTTACAATAACATACAGCTCAGCTAAGTTATTCTACAACATTTTGTTTTGTTTTGAAATATCTACTTTTGCACAATTTAAATATTTATCAGGCTGATGACACTGGTCATTAAACCCATATTTCATATTGGACTTACTGTAGTTCATAAGGTCGATATTGACAAGACAATATTTCATTTCACAGACTGGCATTTATCAAGCCTCAAATTAACGGTTGGACACAACCTGTGGTCTTTCAAAGCTGAAAACTACATTAGTGTTTGAAATAAGAGCAAATAATCACTGTGGAGGAGTGATTTTTAAGTATCGCTTTAAGCCTTAAGCAATGCTCAAAAATCGTTTTTACTCTTATTTGAACACTGTACTCTTCATTATTTGATGTCTAGAATCTGAGGTCACGGTTTGGAACCTAATACTGTAGGATCAAAGAGTTTTGAAAAGATGCATATGTTTTTGGGGGAAAAGGGGCAGGCAACATCCGAATTCCAGACCCTTCTTTGGATTGAATCCTGAACATGACACGTGTAAATATATAGTGGATACTTGATCTAATAAATAGAGTCGTTTACTTATATTAATAGAGGAGAAATTATTATTACATAGTTTTTAGGTAGTTTCTAGGTGATATTTTAGAAAATATACTCCCAATTCAAATTAGTAATATTATAATGACAATACACAATTCAACAGAGGAAGATCTTATAAAAAGATAATGAATAATACAGAAAATATGTTATATTGTTCTATTCTCAAGTACTTTATAACATCAGCTAGTAGAAACTATGGTTTTATAAAATTTTAATAGGACTTGCAAAAATTATTCTATGTATAGATACTATATATAATACTATAACATAGGTCTATTCTCTATTGTTTATTTGGTGTGTACATAATGCTATGATGTATAATGTGTATGAAATTCATATCCACTGTGGGAGAGTGACTTTTGAGCTTTGCTTTAGGCTATGATTTGAAATTTCACTACTCTTTTCCACAGTGACTTGATATAATTTTATCTTGATAATGATGTTCAAATTGTTTATTTGAACTGAAACTTTATCAACTTAATAAGGTCATGAAATCCTAATGCCATGTAACATTTGTGTGTTTATCCTTGATATGAAATTTCACTGTTCTCCTTCACATTGACTTGACATAATTTTACCTTCATAAAGGTGTTCCAATTGTTTTTGACTTGAAACTCTATCATCTTAGTACTGATATACTGTATTTCAAACACTGTATAATGTGTGTATGCAAATCATATTTATGTGCTTAGATTTTCACTTGGTTTGGTAGGCTACTTTCAATACCGTACCTTTAATTTGAAATTTCCATAGCTATAGCACGTGATCTTCAAAATCTATTGGTTATTTCTTGAATGTTAATAACTCCTTTCATCATTATCTTTTTGTTGACATTATAATTATAATTTTATGACGCCATGACATCATTTGGTGATATTTTGGTATTTTTGCTAATTTTGGCGTCCTATTCTCGCTAATCTAAATCATTTTATGAAAAACGTGGATGATATATTATAAAACATAGTACTACCTTTCTGAATCCCGGAACAGAATGTAAAAATCAGCTTTAAACGTTATCGCCATTTTCATTTGGCGATAACGTTTTTTGTATTAATGGTATTGAAATGGTATATTAAATTTTGTGACTTTTCTTAACTTTTATTAAGGATTAGAATTATGAAGTATATTTTTCGATATTTACGTTATTTTTCCGGGGGTAACTTAATTCCGAACAGAGGATAATTCTTTTGAAATACAAAATTTTGTTAAAACAGTCCCTGTTGTTGCTACTGTAGGCTATATTTTCAGCAGGTAAATACTATTTAATAGAAAGAATAATTATAATATATAAGTTTTTTGAAAATTACAGACTAGATTTCACATTTTACAGATCAGATAGTATATTTTGCGGACTGCAAATCTACTGTTACTGATGACATCATAACCGGTATAAGTGAATATACTAAAGTGTTTGTACTGAGTTGTTTTGTAAGTGTACCAAGTTTCATGTCATAAACGTTAGCGTTTCTTCACAAATAATAGCCCGTTGCCACTTTACAGCATTCTACAGACCGAAGATTTATTGATGACGTCACAGCAGTGTTTGTATTGAATTGTTCTATAAGTTTCATGTCACAAGCATTAGTGGTTCGGAAATAAATGTGCCCCCCCCCCCTCCCCCGCCTTGGGCATACAAGGTCAAAAAAGCCTGGGTTTAATATGGTTAAGCCAAATCCTAAGATCACACATTGTGTCAATTTCTACCAATGGAATATCTTCTTTTGGCTTTTGCATGAGACTTTCCGCTTTAATGGAAATCTAGCTTTAGCCTGCTGAAGCTATGCTCAAAAAATTATTCTTCCACAGTGGTTATTATATGGCCTTATGTTTATCTATTATAGGTTTGCTAAAAATCTGGATCCTAACTCTTTGAGTTTGAAATTCTTCAAAGGTGAAGGAGAACTTACCAATTTGGAATTAGATGAAGCAATGCTATCTGATCTTATGGAATTCCCTCCATGGTTGCAACTAACAAAAGTAACATGTAATAGAATATCTGCAAAGGTAATGTTTTTATCTACATCTTATTAAGCTAATATGACTGTCTTTTCATGAATGATGACACAACATTGGACTATAATCTTCAAATGTTTATTGCAATTTTATACACTACTCTGAAAACCAATGACAAACGAAACACTCTAGATTTGTCTTGTCATGCAAAAATTTTTGTTTTTATGTCTATGATTATTTAGATAGGAAAGAAAATCTTTGATCTTCCAATATTTATTTTGTTTATATTTGTGTGATGCTTAAAATTAATACGGTATACAAGTGTATGTTTGTTTGGTTATATGTGAATGAAAGTTATATCTATATATCTGAATAGAGGTGTTGTTAGCGATCTTCTTGATTCATTACGATAATTATTTTTTGCTTTGAGGCCATTCATCTACACGAGAAAATGAATTTTTTTTTAGACCCCTTGTGCACTGAGAACACTGAGAAATGACCTCTTATAAACAATAGACATAAAATCCAGTGTATGCTTGCGAAAAGATAAGTAGAAGTAAAATCAATAGATAATTTAATCTACTACTAACAAATCCTAAAGATATGCTCAAAAATCCCTCCTCCACAGTGATTATTTGCTCTTCGAACACTGGTTTCTCACCTCTACTACATACTTACTTGCATAAATTAATTTATATCTACTGTATATATTTTTAGGTTCCATGGACAAGTTTGAAATCTGATCCCATACGTTTGGTAAGAGCATAAAATTTGTGAAAAATGCTGATGTCAACGAATTTGTACTATAACGAAGATCAATTTCAGATTGTCGACTTAGTGCTTTTGGATATTTTTAAATTTCTTTCATTTTTGATAATAGCTTGAATCTGAATCATAGGGCAAATATATATTATTGTTTCCTCAAATAATTATTTTCTATTTTACCATGTTTCTTTCACTTCCTTTTGTTAATTTCAACAATGCAAAACTCATTTTGAATCGAAGACAAAAGCAACACTAATATATATTTTTGATAAGGACACTCTTAGCTAATGCATGGTATCTGGATATCTGATTGAAGGGTATTTTCTAAGGGATAATTTTGCAAGCTATTTATTGTTCAACTAGCTTTCTAGCCATCATGTGAATAAATGCAAAGTTTGGTGTTATTGTCTCCTTAATTTCAAATTATTTCCTATGTTGTTAATCATTTAATAAGTTTTTATTCTCTTTAGCACCTAGACTGTGTTGAAGTCCAAGTAGTTGCATCAGAAACAGCTCGTGAAAAAGCAACCAATGCACCAGCATTCGGAGCTAAAGCTAATGCGTAGGTGTTACTCATTTAGTTACTTAGTTTTCTCTGATGGTATACAAACTTTTTCAATAGTTTTTGTGTCTTACAGAACTTTAAGGCAGATTTCCAATAGCTGCAGAAATTTTACAGAATAATGTCAGAATAATGTCATGGTATTTCCAGTGAAGTAACCTAAAAGTTGATTTCCACTAGGCGACTATTTTTGCTGGGAAAGCCAAATAAGACATTCCATTGGTGGAAATGGACATCACATGCAATATGCAATGTCATTTTCTACCAAAGGAGTCTCTTACTTTAGCTTTCACATTTTTTTTTTTACCTAATGGAAATCAAGAGTTTGTTCTGAAAGCATATTTACTTTAAGAAGCTGTTTGTTTTGATTTTGTATTTTATCATACTTTAGGGTACTAATTTTTGCAAAGCAATCTTTTACATTTTAAAATATTTTGCAGCATTTTTTTTTGTGATGCTACAGTTTAGAGAAATAAATTCAGAGCTTTTCGAATAAACAAGACAGAGTTGCACAAAGAAATCCAACTAAACTTTAGAAAAATTTAGTCGACCTGTTATGTTGCCTTTGGCATATCTAAGTATATCCACTATTATTAAAAAAATTCAAAACATTTTGCGGATATTTATATTTGTACATGAGCCATTTCAAAATAGTACTTAATTTTGCGAAAATATGTACCCGCAACACATAATACATAATGTTCTTAACATTTTTTAATATTATCCTCCATAGAAAACCGAATAAGTATGGTTTTGCAGAAAAGGTTGTTGATGGTATGTATATATCAATCAACACTTTGATGGTTTCTTTCACTTCTGTTGGTTTCAAAGCAAATGTAAGTATATCTCGCATCGTGGTTCAAAGTACCACACCCGACTGGAAGCAAACAAATAATTTACGACAGACAAGAATTAAAGATGACATTCGTGGTGAGGTTTTAAATTTTAAGGAAATCAAATGGGGAACAATGAGAGTAGATGCTGATGCTGCATATCAACCAGAGGTAGGTTTATTGTTTGAAAACTATTATACTGCATACAGTGTTTAAAGAGCAAATAATCACTGTAGAGGAGTGATATTTTAACATGTTTTCAGGCTTTATAGCATGAAACTATACACAAAAATTACTCCTCCACAGTGATTATTTGCTCTTATATCAAAGCCTGATTTTGCTTGTTATTAGTCATTGCATGCTCAATATATTTCCAGACGATTTAAAGTAAGACAATTTATAATCTGAAGAATGTTGTTGAAGAACTTGTAATTTACTGTTTACATGTGCTCTACTATTATGCGGATTATGACTTTTGTAGCAGCGGCACCCCCACTTTTATTATTAGGTCGTGCTCCTAAGTGCTACCATTTTAAGATTTGGTACCAGCATTTCAGGTAATATTACTATTAGGCAAAGTTTTCTGATTGAGTTGACGTGTATCAGTGAAACTAAATTTTTTGCAACTTTGGAGAAAATTTACCTAAATGTTGAGGCAAAAGTTATATAGTTGATTAATTTTTTTATTTGAATATGCTATGGCACTTTGACCATAGTCACAGTTGGACTTAAGAATTTTCTCAAATCTTAAAGTTTAAATAGTTGAATGTTTAAATTTTTTCCAAAGTTTTTTATGTTAGTCTTTGGTCATGAATCTTTTTTGGCATCTATTGTATTTCGCGGAAGCTGCTTCCTCAATTTTTGGATATACAAATTAAGTAAATGATAAAAGATAGCTCAAGAAAATTTTAAAAATCGAAGTTTCCATTTTGTTTTTGAGAAGCTTCTTCCTTCTGTTTTTTAAAACGTGATGTTAATATTAAAATGTAATTAAAGGTGGTAAAATGTTAATACACCAATTTATGGTAGAATATTAATGACTTTATATCATTATTTATTCCCAATATGAATTAGTTATATAATGGAAAATAAAGTAAAGGAAGTATTTTGGTTAAGAAAAGGAATTCTTTCAAAGAAAAAATATTCTTCTATCGCATTCTTCTGTTGTCTAGTGATTCTTTATTTTCACAAATTATATATAACAGATGATTGAAACAAGTATTTTATGATATGGTTTCTATAGAACACGAGAAATCTATGCAGCCTATGCATAGTCTGTGCACATAATCTGTGTATACTTATGCATTTCCTATCCAAGCAGTCTATATGCATATAGCCTACACATACAGCCCATGTCAGTAATATGCATCAATCTTTAACTGCATGTAGTTACTTTCTTTTAGTTTTGTGCATAAGATGTTTTTGTAATTGATGAATTTTCTAAAACTTGATTGGAATAGCATTATACATAGTAGTGTGTATGCGATTAATTTCTTGTGCCAGTTTTAAATTTCAATCGGTTTGACAGGATATTTATCTTGACTTGAATCTGAAAATAATTATTTGAGGAAACTCATTCTTCTGCTGTTGAATGTTATTACTTTAATACCAAGCAACTTTACATTATTGAAACAAAGCTCTATGATCATAATCAATGTCTTTCATACTCCAAAAAATGTAATAAAAAAATATGCGAAAATACACAGAGTCTTATGTTTTTAGTTTGCCAAATGAAGTTTGGATTGGTTAAAATTAAAGTTTGGATGGGGTGTGATAGTATCACTTTGCAGCTGTCGCTTCTTTTCTTATTGGACCATGTTCCTGAGTAGCTACTGCGTTGAAATTTGCGTGCGAGGCAATATTTTGGAAGGGCTCACCATAAATCTTTCAATTTCGTCCACCCACGTCCAAGTTTCGGCAAAAAGGATACAAATTGCGTTTTCTATCCAATGGATCTAGAGGGCATGTTACTATCTTGATATTTGGTATTGGCATTCTACGCAATATTATGAGACTGCTGTTTTTTTTTTGATTTAGTCAACTTGGAACTAAGTATCAGCTAAAAACGGATTTTTAATTGGCGACTTTTTGATTTCTATGAGAATTTGACCACATTCACAAAAATGATTAAAAAAACTCACCTAAATCATAAATAGTTGACTTAAATTTTTTAAATTGCTATAAGGCTTGGACCACAATCACACTTTGATTTAGAATATCTTTTGAACTTTTTAATTGCTATGAGTCTTTGACGACATTAACCTAAATGCGAAAAATATGATAATTATGATGTATAATGTGTGTATACAAATCATATTTATGTGCTTAGGTTTAACTTTCTTTCGGTTTGGCAGGCTACTTTCAATACCATACCTTTGATTACTCTTTAGTCAACAGATATTCCATCTACACCTCTTCGTTTGATCACAAATAATAGTGCTATCCGTTTGGTCATAAAGAAAAGAATGTCCGATTGTGAAATGCTTGCATCCAAGTTAGGCATAATACTAGATGATATATTGTGGGTGCTCACTCGATCACAATTGCTGAAATTATCAAGTTTCATTCATTATTTAATCAAATTACGCAGACAGTTTTTGCCACTAGCACATCAAAGTGCTTCTTTGCATCAAAAACAAGAAGCAACAGCAGCTGCAGCAACTACTACTCAACCTACTACAAGTCAGAATCAATTATTTTCTTCTTACGATCTCGCCGAAACATCGATTCATTTACGAACACAACGAATTGATTTGCACTTATGTGACGATAGTTCACTGGATGGGAATCTTCCAAGAAACGCATCGACAAGTAAAAAAATTAATTACGATGAAAGTGGCGCAGCTTTACAGATCTCACTTGTAAATATAGCACTTGACCATTGTCCATATCATGTTGTTGGACAAAAACGAACTGCTGTAAAAATAGATGATGACGTTGCATTTCAAAGAAAAAGGTGGGCTACACAACTCATGAATAACTTCCAGGAAACAGAAGGAAAAAAATGGAAAACACCAAGAAACACTGCTACTTCTTTGGGAAGCCCAAAGGTAAAATATAAAAATCAACAGACATCAATTCAGCAGGGCTTCAAATAATACTAAATAATTACTGTGGAGGAGTAATGTTTGAGCTCCTCTGCAATGTTTGCTTATTCTTATTTGAAGGGGCAGTGTTTTTTTTCAGATCTAAAGTATAAATTTGATCAATTTTTATTATAAGATTTAGTTTATTATTCACAATGATTCGAATATACTTCAACAATTTTTATGCAAATATTTTCGTAAAGTTTAATAAGTATCATCTCTTTAGATTTATATAAAATCATAAGTTTTCCAGCTTTTTTCTTTGTTGCATATTTTCACTGATTGTTAGCTTAAGCAGGCATAAACCTTACAAGGAAATTCAAATGATAAATATGCTATGCAAGTCTCGGAATAGATGTTTTGAAAAAACGCTCCTCCACAGGTAATATCCGGCACAACACCTTGCATCCTTTAGAATCTTTGAATATCTAGAAATTAGTGTTCATTCAAGGAATGTGGGAAGGATTCAATTTTTTGCGTGATTGCTAAAAAAGCACACAAACATTTTATATTTTAGGATAGGCGAAGACGTCGCCCTGTGATGTATGAAAGTTTTTTTGTTGTTAATTGTCAAGAGTTTCAAATAATGCAAGTTACAACGTCATCATCATTAGAACCCAAGCCTTTTTTATCATCCAATAAGGAGGCTTTATTTCTACCAAAAGAAATGGCTGCTGTTCACGTTGACCATACCACTTATTACTACACAGAGAGTGAAGATCTTTCTGGTAAGTTAGACCAAACATCATTTCATTTGAACATCTGGGGATATCATAGCAAGACCTGTACTTATAAAATATTGCGAAGAAATCTCTCTCCTGCAAAAGAAACGCTCGGTATAATGGACCTCCAATATAAACGAACTTCTCTCTTAGTATAATGGACCTCCAATGTAAACAAACTTCTCTTAAACGACCAAAATGTTTTAGATTCTAATGGTGTTTATTAACAAACTCGTAAGCTATGTGTAAAACAAACCTAGTGTAACAATCTGTCGTTATTACGAACCTATTACGAGCTAATTTTCTGACCCAGTCAAACAAAAAACTTACATTTACATTTACATGCGTGTTATACTTTTTCGTTACCATTTACTACTTGAAGTAATTATCGCCTATTCCGCCTGTGTTGGGTAGAGCCAGCTTTTGAATAGTCTCAAGCAGGGTATCTATATGAAGGTATCTATATAAAAGATGAAATAAGTTTTAACACTATCAACAAAATGCCTACTTATCCAGGCCGCCACACGACGTCTTATCAACATCAAAAAGACGATTTTTGAGGTCGCCACGTCAAAAATGTCTTTCGACGTTGATAAGACGTCGCTTGCCCACTGGGATTTTTTCCGATATAACGAACCCCCAATATAAATATTTTCGTATTCCTGTCAGATGGAGAGTGTATATTACTTTAATTCTTCTTTTAGTCCCTGCTCCAAATTTATTTATGCAAGTCAACCCTATCCTGTTAACTTTCGATCCTCTCACATGTGTTTGGTTGAATCGATTTGCACAGAGTGTTATGACTGGCTTGGTAAGAGGTTTTGTCTGGATCAAGAGTGACAGAACTTGTAACTGCCAACCAGTTGCAAAGACTGTCGATTAAATGCTCTCCTCCTCAGATACTAGTTATATACTAGAACCTTTAGTAATGCGTTGAATGTTCTTATAGAAAGACACTACTTGGTTTTACCTCACTACGCTGCTCGCTTTATAGTTTTGAATTCTGACTTTTCATTTCTCTTCACTTTAGGACTGGACAAAAGAATTTATGTCACATGAGTCTGGCTTCGTGGAACATGTCAACATACGAATTGAAGCTCTCATGCCAAAGGTATGTATTTCCTTAACCCTCGTGTATAAATAATCTATCATATTCTCGTTTACTTGCCTATGTGACTGGCGGCAGATCTATTATTCTATTTTCTGGTTGAAAAATATACACTCCTCTTTCTTGCAAGAACGTTGCTTATCATGCCAAGCCTGAATATGATTGCCGAACATCACTTGTGGAGGGGTGTTTTTGAGTATAGTTTTCAGCTTCAAAGCTTATTCAAAACACTCCTCCACTGGTGATGTTCAGCAGTCGAATTCAGGCTTTTCATACTCATCTTTTTTTTAGATTACTATTCCGTTGAAGAACGACAAAAGTTTACCACACATTGACGAACGTCCCACAGGAATGCATATTCAGATTTCACAAGCGGTTGTATCTAATTGTCGTGTTGGTAGTAAATCTTCTCAAGCTGACATTCTCAATGATCTGCAGAGTTTCATAGGTTCACGTCATTATGCTGACATGTCTTGCTTTCCCAACCAAAGCGAAGATTTAATGCCACTCTCAAACTCTTCGTGGCTAAATGACTTTAGTATTAATTATCATCAACTACAAAATCTGACTAGGCGAGACAAGGAATTGTATGCTCGATTAAAACGTGATAATAACTGTCCTCATCAAATTTGGTGCGTATGGTGTGACCAACTGTGGATGGAATTTACAGGAATTGAGAAAGCTTCATGCAGACCCGTATCTTTTCTTGATGCTTTTCCACTTCGTTTATGGATATGTCAAGACGTTCCATACTATGTTTCACCTGTAGAGCGCTCTGTTAGTCCATCTAGTGGATCAAGTGTTGAGATGGCTATGGAACCAAAAGAAGAGGAAGATATACAAAAATCTGTAACCATGTCGAACAAACCTCCTCATCGTTCATCTAGTGACTCGAATTTCAACCAAACAAACAGTCCAAGAGGAGCGTCAGCATCAAACAGTCCTCTCCACTTACCAGCCAATAGAAATATGCAACCAGATTTACTTAATCCAAACAAATCGAAATTTTACTTTGAATCATTAGAAACTCATGAAAGAAGTCATTCAGAAACTGATCTCAGTCATACGGGAGGGGAGCGCGTCACAAGTCCGTATGATACCTATAGTTTAAAGGATTTCGAGTCGGATAAAACGAACTATGCACAAGGTGGTCCTCCTCCACCGTATAACGACGGCCCTAGTAGTGTCTTTAGCAATAGCGTAAGTTCCTTACCTCCTGCCTACGATGCCGTGACCGAAACTCCTGGAGAAATATATAAGCAACCTATCACCGACATCATCGATTATGGTACTGAAAATTCGAATCAAAAGGCTTCATTGGCAATGTTGATAAATATTACCAAAACGGTTCAAATTCAACTCGATCATTTTCAACTCTTATATCTATTACGTATAGGAGAAGTATTCCAATCTGTGATGGAGAGAGTTACGTTAGATAATGGTGTCTGCGAGAGAGAACGTGAAGCTAGCTTGAGCCAATGGAAAGAGGTTGAACAACTCGAGAAACAAGTCGAAAGTTTAATACTAAATATCAGTATTCCAGATATTATTGTTGATCTTGTGTTAGCTCCATGTTTTGGTATCGATCCTATACAACAGTTAAGCCTACCTGATCGTATACTATATGATAAAGAAATAAGTGAACATCATTTGCAAAGTGAGCTTATAAATAGTAATAACACAATGCTTCCTGTAAGACGGTCTGCTTCCAAATCATCATCAATATCATCATCGAAATCATCAACACCAGAAAGAAAAATATCTTTTTCAACAAATCAAGGAGAGTTGTTTCAGTCTCAAGTTTATGAGAAACTTACCCAAAATCCAAGGACTCCAAGGAGACGTAGATCGGAAGGTAGTTTTACAAATTCCCCCGTTAATTACGCCACTGATATGTTGCTAGGGAACAGCGAGAATGAATCAAGTGAGCATTTTGATGAAACTTTAAAAGAGGTACGAGATATGGGTGTGCAGGCTGGTAATTCATTGATGACTATGAATTTAAAGCCACGTCCGGAAAATCAGTTAGTGTCAATATTTCGTGCACGATTGAGTTGTGTTACGGTTAACATAGATAATATCGGTGATAATAGCGTGATAAAAGTTGCGGCTGAGTCTTTGGAAGTAAATGAACATGGTAACGTGAAATATGGCAAAATACTTGACCCCCGTGGTAATATTGTACCGGTGAAAGATAAGGAGAAGCAACAGGTTAATATGAATACATTGACAGGGGATGGTGTTTTTAAAATGCGATTGACGGTTGGACCGGCAGCCGAACAGTTTGCTAAAGGTGGCGAGGAGCTTGGATTCGCAGATATTCGGATAAAATCACTCGCCGCTGCTTTACTTATGTCTACCATTGATAATTTGACAGAATTTGGTGAAGATGAATTCGTATTACCCACCATGCCTTTCACCGTTGATATTAGTTGTTCCGACATTTCTTTATATGACGATAAACCGCGTCGGTCAAAGTCTGCTATAAAACTTCCGCCTATGCAGGTACTAATTGACAGCTTGTTTGTTCAAAGGGATTGTAGTGGCGTCATAACTCTGAATTATAAGCAGCAAAACGAACAAAATTCAGGTCAACAACAAAGCATAATGTCGAACCTCGCGTCATTTAATAGCCGTGTACGTAGTGCTAGTGTGAATAGTACATTGATTGCTGAATCAATAAACCAACAAGTCGATGCACTGATTGGTGAAAATGGACGTTTACTAGAAGATTTAAAAGTTGTGAATGCAAAAGTGAATGGTTTGCATTCTGAACGAGAAAGTCTGTTAAAAGTGATCGATAAATTGCAGCAAGAACTCATGTACTCGAATCGTGAAAATGACGAGTTACAAAATCGAGTGAGGTCGATGTCGTTAAACAAAAGTAGAGGTAATTATGTCTAATGTATATAAAAATCACGTGACAAACAGTTAAAACCCTCTGTATATAGAAATCACGTGACAGACAGTTAAAATACACTTTTTTAAATATATTTTATAGAATTAGTCAACAAATTATAGAAGACACTTACCTGTCGTCATGCGACGTCTAATCAACGTCGAAAAACGCCGTTTGACGTCTAGAAGGGCGTCAAAACAACGTATTTTCGACTTTGATTAAAACGTCACGTGCCTGCGTGGCCAGGTGCATGTTACGCCATGTGTTTATGGGAACACTGCCGTTTTTATTTGCAAATGTTTAGGATGTCAACAACTCGATTTCTGGTATTTGTTTTGTAGAGGTCTTAATATACCTCACATAATACTAATACAACAACTGTTTATTCAGAATATCAACGAGCTTGTAATTGATTGGTTTGTTCGGAACGCATAGTTTTAAACCCCCTCCCTCCCCAAAAAATACCCAAATGAGTCCCCAAAATGTCCCAGACAGAGGGAGGGGGCAACAAATCTTTCGATTTTTACAGGGAGGCAAGCCAAAAGTGGTGGGTGCTAAAACTAAGGGCTGTTAAATTTTTAGACATTTTGGATTTTTGCTTTTACTGACCATATAAAAAACATTTTTAAATATACAACAAATATTTTATAGGTTTAAAAGGCGGGGTAAGGGGGGGGGGGGGGCTAAGACCTCCCTTCAAAGAAAGAAACCAGTCAATTGCAAGATCGTTGACTCATTTTTCTTTGTAGATTTAATTATTGCAAAATAACTTACTAGAAGTCGAGTGAATAATGAATAATTTTAAAAAAACGTCTCCTGAATTTCCCAACTGTTCAGTTGTACCATGTTTTAGGAAGGTGCTTAATTTTCTTTTTCTTTATTTTTGAGTAATTTTCGATCAAAAGTTTAATTTTCTTTCTTGAAAATAATTTTATAAACACTCTGTAGAGTAGTGAATTACTTTGTGATTGGTTGTTTTCTTCACACCGAAAAACCAATCAATTGTAAGATCGTTAACGTAACACTCTTCTTCTCATTTTTAAAAAAAAGTTGACAGTATCTTCATAAATAGGATCGAGTCATGATGATTTTTTTTCTGGTAACTAGGGATATTTTTCCTTTAGCAACCAAATTTTTGACAAGCGATAAAAAAAATGTTCAAAATTTGTTTTGTTTTTGCTTGAAAACCAAAAAATGTTCACTAATTTACAGCGTGGTTCGATCAAACGTTATGGAGATAAAAGTGGGCAGTATTGAGAAGTCCCCAAAAAGGCCCAGTCCTAATAAGAGTTAGAAGCGTTACTCCCGTCAAACTTATTATAAATTATAACGTTCCATGGTCAAACGATGAAAATACAGAATTTGTCCATTATTAAGAAGGTCCCCGTTTGCAACGTCTAATTAACATTTTGACATGAAAACGACGTCACTTTGACGTTGAATAGACGGCAGGATTTATTATAGTAGATAATAATGTAATTATTAGAGTGTTTTTGAAATTGTATGAATTAAGTACGCGAAGTTTACTTTCCTAGACTAGAAAATAGTCGATTTAAGAAAATTCGAAATGTACGACACTTTCAATCTTTCCGCGTTTTTCCATATTTTCTCCAGACTATTACTTTCAAATCCCGAATATAACTGCTGGATATATTAAAGTCTCCAAAAATACTCCTCCACAGACGATTTCAGCCATTTATATACAGGCTTGCATCACACAGTCATCGTCTGTAGATCCGGCTACCATACATGGTTTCCTGGCCATCCGAATTGATCGTTTTTCCCGATTTGGCTACTTATAGTGGTTAACACTGGATATCCGGTCGTTAGCGCAAGCCAAGATCGCTGAAAGTTTTTCCCGTAAAATTCCGGTCTGCAGATTACCATGAGCATATTCGATTAAAAGATGGTTCTGTGAAATATTCCATCGAATATTGAACACGAGATTCGTACTCGTTCTCCAAGGCCTTTTGAATGCTATTTTTTGAGAAGGAAAGACGCTTATTAAAAAAAAATGGTCACAGAAATGATGACATATGTAGAATATTCTCCCAAATTTACGCTATGTTGAAGAAAACAGTTCGTTTTTACGCAAATAAGACGCAGAATTTGCCATTGGTGGGTGTGAAAGCAGAAAATGTATTGGATTATCTTCAAAATTTAGTACCAAAAACAAAGCGACCCAACGAAAAATGAATCGGATGAAGAAGTTTGGTGCTTCACGACTCAGAAAAACCAAATGGTATTTAGGGTCGCTTTGTTATGATGTAAGTACTTATATTTTCCCCCACACATACAATTTTACTACTAAAATCACAAAATACATTAAGTATGAAGAGTAAGGTGAATATTCTTATTTAAAACGTATGATTTATACAACATTTGATAAACGTATGATTTTATACAACATTTAAAACATTTTCGTGCCATCCACAACTTAACAGTTGATCCTAATACCTAAAATAAGGTAAAAAATAAATCTAAATAATTCGTATTTTCAGCACTACTACACCACATACACATCAGCGCTTATAAAACCTGTTTATATTTTTTTTAAATGATATTACCTTATTCTTCGTGGTTTCTGTTTGCAATGTAGCCTACTACATCTGGGTCACTTGACTGCATTTGACATTTCACCATTTGAAGCAGTCTGTCTTCTCTGCTTCTGGCACATCTAAACCTCTGACGATACCGGTTCATCACTGGGTGAACACTTTCAATACCTGAAAATATAATAAAGTCAAGGACAACTGCATGTTATTATATCCAACTACAATAAGGCACAGGAGAGCAAACACTTAATAACTTATAAAGTAATATATATTTTTAGATTTCTGGCTGACTACCACAAGCACCTAGCTACAGGTCAAAAGATTATGCTTTTAGTGTGGGTAAGTTCAATTCAATGTATTGTCTTTGGTTTGAAAGATAAAAATATACCTTGCTCACTTTCCAAGCCACATGTATTAGAACAGCGTGCTTTTTCTGGAGCGTGAATAGTTAAAATATGAAATTTGAATTTCAAATTTTCATTTGGAAATGCAACAGGAAAATATTTTCCAAGACTAATACATCGCTTCTCTAGCATATCTTCTTCATGGTTACATAACATCCTTGCTGGTGAAACCAGGTCATAACAAAGTTTTATTTTATTAAATATCATATAAACTTCCTCGCGTTGTTTTGCATTTCCTACAACATTAGTATTTTTATCGGTCCCGATCACTGATCTTGGTTTTAAAACCTTGCATAGTGTCTTAATGTTTTTAGAATTCATAAGCTTTTTAACTTCGTTCCCATTGAGTGAGCGAGAGAAGTGTGTTGTTCTTGACACTTTAATATGTTTCATTTTTTCTTTAAATTGTTTCATGAAGATCCCAGGGTACTCTTGTATTTTTTCTTCAATCAGCTTATGTTCCTTAAAATAAAGGGGAACGATAATTTAAAACTTCTTTAAAAAATTGAGAAACTTATTGAAGTGCTTAAATTTGTGATTATTCATTGTAAATAAATACTGCATGTATATACATTAGGTTACATCAACTAACCTTTAGTAGAGGTTTCTTCTGACGCTCCAATAAAATAATGCTGTGTTTCTTTTCTTTTACAACTTTTTCAAATTCACAACATTCTTTGCGTTTGCTGATAGAATATTCATCAGAATATGTGTATTTTGATCCAGTTTTCAAGAAGCAATCTAAAGTCATTGTTATACATATATCGTAAATTCTCAAAAGTTAATGTGCAGAAAATATTTTACTTGTACAAAAATTAATATGTGCAAATGTTAGTATGAATAGGGTAGTAATTTCATTTCATGTTACCTGCAAACTCTATTCTGAATTCTTCAGCTTCAATCTGTACATCGCTGATTTCTTCTTCGATGCCCACAATTTCCAAGTCCAGCTCTTCGATTGACTCACATTTTTCTTCAAATTCTGAATAAATGATTTCTAACTCCTCACTTTCAATACCTATATAATTATAAAAAAAAATTGCTAATAACGTTGAAATTCGTGAAAATATAATACACAAAAATAAGCACTGTATAATTTCACTCTATATAAAGTTTCTAAAAGTAATAGTTTACCTTGGTACATTCTTAGTACATGGTCATTCTTGTGACAAATATTTTCGAAAATGTCAAGTGCTTGTGTAACCAAACCAAGAAAGATGTGCAGTGGTAATATAGAGAAATTTGCAATGACATCTCCATCAAATTTGATTATTGGAATGTTTTCACAATTCATGTATTCCTGTTTTGAAAAAATGATTTTAGTTAGGACTTGAAAATGTTAATTTGTGTTTCTGCACTAGTGTGTATATGCATGTGTTTTTTGTACGCACATTAAACCAAGTATATCTAACTTTGTACCCTACGAGAAGACTTTTTTGCAAAAGAATATTTAGCGGTAAAAGACCCCATTCACAGAATTAATTTAAACTTACTTTAACGATATCTTTTGGTGATCCATCAGATAAGTAATTCCTTGCATTTTCAGAAATATTGTCATACGTCCTCTTTTCATGGGAAATACTTTCAATTGAGTGCGGCACTCCCTTCACTAGTTCTGATCGAGTAATATAGCAGTAAGGACAAAAGTATAAACCTTTGCTTGTTAAACCTAAAGAAGAAATTAGTTAAAAATTGACCTTGCTGTACTTTCTAGCGCCTAATTGTAGAGTGATTCCTGTTTTGGGATTTTTAAGGCACACTTGTGCGGATTAATTTTAGCAAATATTAATTTTGGCCGAATTGTATTATTACCTAATAATTGAATTATTCCTTCATAGTCACCACCATAACTTAAACGCATTTGCTTCACGTGTTGAACTGGAACTGTACCAGCAGCTATTTCAGCTGGATTTTCAATGATTGTGTTCCAACAAAGTTGACAATCCCAATTGTATGGAGTGGTGCATGCTTTGTCTCCTGCA
>JAULBZ010001431.1:0-22261 GCA_032360805.1 Neoturris breviconis | reverse complement strand
GGGGGCTTATTGAAATTTGTGCAAAAAGGGAGGGGGAGGGCGCTTATTCGAGGGGAGCGTTTAATCGAGGCATTACGGTATTCTCAAAAATCCATGGAGCAAAAAGATTCCTCAATATACAAAATGGATGTCAAAAGAATTCATGGTCAAAGTCTTACATAAATATTTGTTCATGGTCTAAGTCCCACATTTCTCCCTCATAATTTTGGCAAAGCAAAGCCATTAGTGAATGTGGTCAAAGTCTTATAACCACTTTCAATTACTTCTCCCTTATAACTTGTGCTAACAGAATTAATTAAGAAGTTTCCACTTTTAAAAAATCCCTTATCTCCGACCCTGATCAATCAAAAAATACTTTGGCCAACAGTCTGGTAATATCAATTTTGTAGCCAAATTTTAAGACGTTTTAGTACATTGGAAAATGCAATTTGAAATAAATGCATGGACAAAATTGAAATATTTTGTTGAGGCCTACCTTCTAAAACATCGATTCAAATTTTATTATAGAAGCACTTCAGGAACACAATTTATCCAAAGGTACCGTATTGAAAGTAGCCCGCCAAACCAAGTGAAATTTAAACCTTAGCACGTGATTTGCATACACACATTATACAGTGCTTGAAATATGTCTTTATTAAGATGATAAAGTTTCAGGCAAAATAAACAATTGGAACATAATTTTCAAGTTAAAATTATGTCAAATCACTGTGGAGGAGGGTAGTGAAATCAAAGATAAACACATAAATTATACATGGCATCAGGATTTCACGTCCTTATTAAGTTGATAAAGTATTAGTTCAAATAAACAATCGGAACACCTCATTATCAAGATAAAATTATGTCAAGTTACTGTGCAGAAGAGTAGTGAAATTTCAAATCATAGCCTAAAGCAATGCCCTAAATTCACTCATCCACAGTGGATATGAATTGCATACACATTGCGCAACATAGCATTATGTACACATTAGGTAAAGAAAACTCGACGAGTCATGATGGCGGGCGGAAGTTTGTTGTTGCGTTGTGAGAGAATAAAATAAAAAAATTAAGATAGAAGTAATGCGCGTGGGCTGAAATTGATTTAATAAAAGTAAGGGATTATTATGATTAATATTTGTCTTAAAATTTGGCAGATACAGTAGAAACGAGATCGAAATCAAAAATGAACCAGGAATTCCCTGATTTACTTGACAGTCGTTTCAAGGCTATGACAAATGAAATAGTTGCTGAAGTTTCAGCCAACCTTCGTGAAGCCTTGTTAGAAACTCTAAGAAATGAAGTTCAAAAAGAGGTAAAAGCTGTACTAGCTGTACAAACAAGTAAGGGTCATAGAAGAAATGTCTTCGACAGTCGGCATGCCTAAGAAACAAGACAGGGGTGAAAGGTTGAGAATGTTATACATGTCTCACATGGTGAAAAAATCGAGCAATATTATGGCCGAAGACTATGCTTACGAATTGATGGCTTTCCTATTGATTATAGTAAAAATAAAAAGCCTGAAGATGTGCGTAATAAAGCACTGTCATACATGAAAACAGATCCAATAACAGATCCTTGATTCTGATTATTCAAGTGATGATCTGAGGTTAAGTCTCCGGGGTTACGCTATGATCAGGTATGATCACCCATCCGATACAAAAAGAGGAGGAGTATGTATTTATTATAAAGAGCATCTGCAGTTCATTAAGAGAGATGATATTAAGTGTTTAAATGAGTGTATTATTAAGGAATTAAGATAACAAATTCTAAATGACATGCCTTTATCACTCTCCTAATCAAACGACAGGATCACATCTATGAAGATAAACGATTACATTTCTGGTTTTAAGTAGATCTGTTCTAGTATAGCCCTGGAATCACCAACTTGTAGTTTCGTTATAGGTGATGTTAATGCTAAAATTTACTAATTAATGGGCTAATAGAACAAGTAACCCATGTGGCTTGAAATTGTTTACCATATCAAGTCTATTAGGCTATTCGCAACTAATTAACAAGCCAACGAATTTTGAACCAAATAAGTCATGTATTGATCTTATCTTTGTAAGTCAGCCAAATCTAATTTTGGAAAGTGGAATTCACCCTTCGCTTATTAATACGCGCCATCATCAAAAAAGATCTCATTCAAGATACATTTACCTCCTCTATATATATGCAAAGTTTGGGATTATAGTCGCGCACAAGTCCACCTTATTAAGAGAAGTATTGAAAACTTTGACTGAACCATAGCCTTCAAAAACCTCAGTATTAATGACCAAGTGGAACCTTTTAATAGTACTTTACTTAACATTTATGTAGGATGATGAAAGTAATCTAAGGGAAGCCACAAGTTTTGTTTCTAATCTGATCAGATACCAATCGTCCTATTTTACAAATCATGGTGAAAGACTCTTTGACAGGTCCCAAAACATATTAGTCTATTTTAAAATATCTTATGAACAAGGTTGAAATACCGACAGTCCCCCCTTCTTGTGAACGACACATTTCTGATTTTAAGAAAAAAGCTGAAATCTTTAACGCATTTTTTGCTAATCAATGTAATATCTTAGATAACGAGAGTACCATTCCTGAAATCAGTCACAAGCGTATCAGTAGTTTTACATTTTCGTCATCAGATATATCAGAAATCATAAAGGACTTGAATTCAAATAAAGCGCATAGACACGATAATAAGATGATCAAATTGTGTGGTGATTCTATTATTTATCCTTAAAAAATGCTGTTTGAAACAGCAATCAGATCAGGCTGTTTCCCTAATTATTGAAAAAAAGGAAATATTATTCCAGTTCACAAGAAGGAAAGTAAAAACCTTGTTAAAAACTACGACACCTTATTCAAATATCTTGAGGAGAATAATTTTTTGTCTGATAATCAATCTTGCTTCCTAATCCTCACAATTAATTTCCATCATCCACGAAAAACCAATAGGTTAGTAATCCCTCTCTTGAAGCTAGAGGTGTATTTCTTGATATATCAAAGGCTTTTGATAAAGTATGGCACGAAGGTCTTCTTTATAAGTTAAAATGCTACGGTGTGGAAGGTGACATCCACAATATTTTAGAAAATTATCTATATGATCGCAAGCAAAGAGTAGTTCTGTGTGGTCAGTCATCTAACTGGCTTAATGTTAATGCTGGTGTTCTACAAGGTTCTGTTCTTGATCCCCTTCTATTCTTAATTTATATTAATAATCTTCCCGAAAACGTTGTTTCTGTATCAAGATTATTTGCTGATTGCACGTTTATTTTTTCTGCTGTCCAATAACAAAGTCATAACATAACAAAGTCTGGCATGGACCTAAATCAAGACCTTTTCACTATAAAAAGTAGGCTTTTCAATGTAAGATGGCTTTTAACCCTGATCCTAATAAACAGGCTATAGAGCTTATTTTTTTCCCACAAAAGAAAACGTGATAACCACCGCCCTTTGTATTTCAATGACTCAATCGTAGTATCTTTGCCGATAGAGAAACATCTAGGATTAGTTCTAGATGAATGAGAAGATATCTAAGGGTATGTCACTTATCAAATGATTACATAAAATATCTTCCACCATTATTATATATATGCATCAATTATATCAGACGTGCCACTTGTAACTTCACAAAGATCCGGAACAACTCTTTATCCAACGCTCCATTAATTTAGAGTCACCCAAATAATAAAAATTTATATATATTTTAAGCCAATCTAAGTCTTCATGCAAATTACTGACCGTGATAACAATACCTTTCCTCTGACGAATCTATTTAATATTATAATAGTATAAATCTGTTTCTCTAGTAAGATCCGCTACAGTCCTACATCCTCATCCTCAAAGACCAACCATCTATATCGCCGGAAAATAGATCTGAGCAACGGCAAAAAAGATCATACACACGAATGGCAGTCATTTTTTGCGCGTATTTCCGTATATCTCATTTGTTTTTTAATCAAGACAATATGGAAATAATTTTTCGAGTCATGTAAACGCCATGACATGCCATTAGGTTTGTGATAACTTTGCTTTTTTTTTGAAACTTCTATTTTATTTGTTTTGCATTTAGCCTAGTTAAAACACTCCAGCACGGAAGCCAAAATAAAAATTATACGAAAAATTTACGGAGGTTATTATCGGTGAGGTATACTATAGTCGACATGTATACACCAAAATGCCCTGATATACTAAGTGCAACCGATTGACTAGCAGTAACCAAAATGCAATATACAGAAATGCACAACATTCAAATATATATGAGAACAAAATGTCTGGATATGCAAAATACGAGCTAAAAGTCTTTGGAATTACGGAAATATCTGGAAAAGTGGCAGGTCTGATTTATAAGCTTTTTGTCAGACCACATCTAGATTACGCTGATGTTATATATGACCAGGCCCACAATAACAGTTTTTGAAATAAGATAGAATCTGTCCAATACAATGCTGCTCTTGCAATCACTGGCGCTATCAGAGGGTCTTCCTGTGAGCGTCTTTATCAGAAACTTGTGACTCAAAAGTCTCAGCGAAAAGAGATGACTTGTTTATTTTTCTAATATTGTTTCTAGAAATTCATCTGATTATTTGCGTTCTTTCCTTTCTGTGAGGTAATGTTCCCATGATCAGGCTAGAGGTACTTTGTTTAAAAATCTTAAAACAAATAACGAATATTTTAAGAATTCCTTTTTTCCATACTGTGTAAATAAGTGGAACAAAGTAGGACTGGAATCGAAGAATTCCCCATTAATTTCAGAGTTTAAAAAAGGTCTTCTTGCTTTTATTCACCCACAAATGTGTCCTATTCACAACATCCATGATCCTCTCGGTTTAAAACTATTAACTCGGTCGCGTGTTAATTTTAGTCACCTTTCGAGAGCATAAACCCTCTTTGTAGTTGTGGTGTTGAAATTGAATCTACTAGTCACTATCTCTTGTGCTGCTCCTTTTACACGCATGTAAGGAAGACACTCTTTGACAATTATACAGATATAATAGGTCCTATATCAAATATTTCGCACAATAACTTACTTCTTTATGGTGACGAGGTTTACAGTTCTGAACAAAATTCTTCCTGTAGTGAAAAATTTGATGTTCCATTGTCGTAATTACTTTACCTCCTTGAAAAACCTCGTCACAACTTATTTGACTATTACTATTTATTTACTTTTTACTTGTTTACTTGTTTAATTTGTGCAGTACTCCACAGGTGGGTTTTTCTATTGGGAGTATCAAGAGTTTTTGTATTTGTCCCTTTTCAGTTTTAAATAAAAATAAATAAATAAAAAAAGATGTACACACTGTTATAGTATATTATAATATAGTATCTATGCATAGGATGGTTTTTGCAAGCCCTATTAAAGTTTTATAAGTCCATGGTTTTCACTAGCTGATGTTATAAAGCACTGGAGAATACAACAATAACGGAAAAATATATTTTCTTTATTATTCGTTATCTTTTTATGAGATTCTCTTATTATAAAATATTCCTCTGTTGAATTGTGTATTGTCATTATAATATTACTAATTTGAATTAAGAGTCATTATGTCTTTATAAGATTCTTATATTAAAAATATCTTCCTCTGTTGAATTGTGTATTACTAATTTGTATTGGGAGTACTCTTAACATTAACAGTTATATCAAAATTGAAGGAAGCTTCCCAAAATCAAAATGGAGACTTCCCTTATCATCAAAGAAGAAGCTTCCCTAACATACAAAATGTCTGCCAAAAAAGATTCATGGCCAAAGTCTCAAGAAAAGTTATTTTTCAAAACATTTACTAAAGAATTTCTCAGTCAACTATTTAACTTTTGGGTATAACCTCGAGGCAAACTCAGAATTTGTAAAATATTTTCCAAGTTCAAATTACATGGTCAAAGTCTCATAGCAAAAATTAAAAAAGTCAACTATTTAACCATTGGGTTTATATTTCACCCTAACCCTTTCACCTAACATTTTACTGAATGTGGTCAAAACTGCATAGAAATCAAATTTTGAATCAAAGTCAAAGTTTCCTCTTTTGAAAAAAATCCCTTTTTCGCTGACACAGTCTCTTGCCAAAATCTCATAATAATGCCTAGAATGCCACAACCAGATTTCAGGACAATATCCTGCCTTTTTGGTCCATTCTCTTCTAGAATATCGCCACAAATGCTGGTACCAAATTTCAAAATCCTAGATCTTTGGGAACATGATCTATTAAGTTAGTATAAAAGTACATAATTTCATTTAGTAAAAGCATCCTATTTACAAATTCATAGATTTTAGAGATTTTAAATACATTGCGTTTAAATATCACCAGATTATATGAAGATGGAAACAAATCAGATTCAGCTGAGTGAGACAAGTTAAAAGATGAGTGATGAGTCCTCAGGTAACAATGACAGGGAAGGTTTTACCTTGTTTACATTAACTTGTGGTGGTAGTCCTGATGAAGGAATAAGGTCTTGAGACCACTCCCTAGAATTTCCAGCTAGTCATATGCAAAAAGAAGACTTCATGCTCGTCTGGCCAACATTTTTAGCGGTGGAAAAAGCTTGTTCGTTAGAGAAGCCTAACCTTTTCAGACATGTTACAGTTCTAGAGCAGTAACTTCTAGTCCCTTACCTCAATTGCAAATATGTCAGCACACCAACTATTAGACATTATAGTATTGACGAGGCAACTTTAGTGGAGCACCAACTTTCCATGTTCTCATTCCAGGGATAATGTGTTTGAATATATTATAACAATGGCAGGTCTTAGAACTGAAACTGCAATGTGGCCTGGAAACAGGTAACCACTATCCAGATCAGTAACTTAACTTAACACAAATAAGGCAAATACATATACACCTTAATACCTCAAGAACCATAAAACATTTTCTAGATAACTATTCAATTTATTGTTGGTTGTGTTGGTCTACTTGTTGCACAATCTTTGAATAATTCTAATTTAATGGAATTGTTGTACTCAAATAGAGAATTTATCTGTCAATAAGACATGGTTAAATGACAAACCTTTCTTGTTTCGTTCTTCATCACAAAGACTAGCATCTGAAAACGTTTCTTCAATATCATCATCTAAAAATAAAATTCTTTAAAATGTCAAAATGGTCTACATATTGATGTCATCTAATTTCAGAACTCACTCCAACTTCTAAGCATTTACAAAGATGTATGATCATATAAAAATAAGCAAAAATTGATTCAGTGCTCTGAAGAAGTATTACCTTTTGATAAATCAATATTCATGCTTTCAAGTGTCTCTTAGAAGAGATCCAATTCTTTATGGTTAACATTATTACTACCCCTAAAAATAAAAAAGTATTTCTATAAATTACAAAGTGCATAAGTAACATTCTGTACGTTGAACTAATTCTTCTTTCAATGTAGTTCAGGTATTTACGTTCTAGAAAACATGGAACTGGTGGAACTGCAAATAAGCGTCACAGACAAAATAAGAATTCCTAATAGAGAAGACTGAGCAAGGTAGTGCAATGACTAACAATATGAACGGTACTAAATTCTACGGTACTGCAGTACACTAAGCAAGAAGTTACATGAAACTGATCACACAGAGCTTGAAACAAAAGCAAGTAATCATGTGCTGCTTTCATAAGATATATGCCTAAGCTACATGCCTAAGCTACATGCATACGCTACATGCATACGCTACATGCATACGCTACATGCATTCGCTACATGCATACGCTACATGCATACGCTACATGCATGCATACGCTACATGCATACATACACTACATGCATATGATTATATGCATATGCATAGCTTATGCTATATGCATATGCACATTCTATATGCAAATGCTATATGTATACCTAAATTGTTGCGGGATTAATTATTTCGAAACAAAACTTAGCAGAATCGGCATATACGGATCTAAATCGGAAAATTGGAACTGTGTAATGCCATAGTTCTGGAAAGTACGGAAAGTTCTGTATCAAGTTGTCAAAGCCATCTCTTAGGTGGAACTAGACAGAATTTGCAAAAAGACTGGAGATCCTTAGCCCTAAGTTTTAAGTCTACTCAATAAATATCTGAGGTAAATCTCTAGGGACTTCTCATAGTCACTTTGTGGTGTCTAGTGGTTGTCAAAACCTGTAAGATAACTCATAATTCTGTGAAGGGTTGTAGATAGCGCAGTCAACAGTTCTTGAATTTAATGTTAAATAATTATATTTCCACAGACCTTAGTGGAAAAAAACTGGTATTTTGGCTGTCACTTTCAACATTCCTTGAATTTAATGTTCATCTTTCATGTTCATCTTAAAAATGTCAGGAAGCATAAAAGATTATTCATTGATCTGAAAATGAAAATTATTTGGCTATGTAAAATGATTGACACGCTTATATCCTTCTCCAATATTCATCTTTATGGTGTGAAACTATCCGGATACTACCAAGATAAACTTTGATATTAAAGAACCATTGGCCGGGTTAATTGTAAATATTATTATCACATAATCAAAACAATGCAAAATCAAAACAAATTGTGCATTTCTTAGCAAAACTTAGTTAGCAAAACTCACAAGAATTTTTTAGAATTGCTAACTTAAACGCAAACTTTCATTTACACAAAGAAGAATTTGTCGCATGTAAACCTTTTTCAATTTCGATTGTATGTGTACATATATGATGAGAAAGTAACAGTTTTGCAAACATACTACAACTCCATGATTAGTAAAAAAAGTATAAATAAGACAATTTTTTTTTTAATTAATTTTGGTCAATCACTTAGGGAGTTTTTTTCCTCTTACGGTGCTCTTTAAAACGATTTCTTTTCATGGAATATATTGGAATGTCAGGAATGCGGAATTTATAATCGAAAGTGAATAAAGTTTTAAACTAGTATGAAGGTCATTGTTTTGTGGGCTTGCTTGTCTTTTAACTCTTCCAGGGAGGCGAGAGAGAAATTATCATAAGCTACATATGTAAACAGCCTTAAAATAAGCCAGTTATTAATTTAGCCATGAATTAAATCCAGTAACCAGTAATCAAATGTTAAATTCTTTGAATGTAACCAGCTATTCATGTTGTATCTTGTATTGAAATTTAGAACCAACTGTGACTCATACTCTAAGTTAAATCCTTGAAATTCTTAATAGCAATACACGGTTTATTTTTTTATAAGAATTACATACATTTTTTGAGCTTCATGATGCTATTAAGTGAACAAGTCGTTATTTTGAGTACATGTTTTAAAAATGTAAAAATGAAAACAAAACTATAACTTTTTTTGCGTGTATGAAAAATGGGGCTCAGCATGATTCTTAGAAAATTCGTATTTTTTGGATAATTTTAAGCCTGATGATTCTTTTAAAAATAATTCTTACAGTGTAAAGTAAATTCTTAATGAAAACAACAACGTCATAGCCAAAATAATATTTTAAAGGATATGTGGCTATACAAATAACTGTCAATAGTTTTTATGTTCCCTGAATTTTTTGCTTTGGTAATGAAATGAAGTTTCATCATATGTCATTAAACTTGTCCAGGTTAGCTAGCTAGCTAGCTAGCTCTCAACTGGCAAGTGAACGAACTATCCAGTAACTCTTAAAGTTGGATTGTCACGACGACGACCAATAGCACGTTGATGTCCAAAATATTTCTCCAGAACATCTTGGCAAAATCTCTCGGATAAAGTGTATAGCTATATGGAATACTTTGTTCAAGGAAAAAATTGAGAACTTCTCTTTACATGAATGAACAACTTGGAGGGAGTCCCTCATAAGTTTGCCAAGAAATAAACATGTTTGATCTACTAGCATTTTGAGCTAAATTACCATAACGTACATCATCACATGTTTCAAGAAGTGATTTTTGCTTAGTTTTCGTATAATTTTGTCTTTAATGGTGTTTCCAACATTTTAAACAAACGAAAAATTTGTCTATCAATAAACTTAGTTGCTATTCGTACATGTAATTTCACCATAAATTGCGCTCCACTTGACAACTGTTCACAGAAGTTATATATATTGCAGAAGATTGTCAGCCATTCGCTTTGTTTCAATTTAGAGTACTCCAAAGTGTCTGTAACCACAATCGCTCTAGTGAGTTCACTTTGACAGGAACTACTTTATCTGTATCTTCGACATAAAGAACAACCTGACAAAAACACTTGCACAGATGTGTTTCTGAATCTGGTCACAATTATTACGTGCAAATATTTCATCCTGAACAAACATCACAAACGATAACAGAGTAACTCAAAATAACAATTCTGTTTCAAACGAAAGTGTTAGTTCTTTAAGTATGCTTCTAAGACTTGTGGTTCTCCATAGTAAGGTTATGCTTCTAAAAAGTATCTATGCAGTTTTTGTCGTTTTTTGGTGCAATAATGCCGTTGGCCTGCTGCTGTAAGTGTATGGTGATGATACTAAAACGTGTCTATGCAGTATTGTCAATTTAAACTGCTATCTATGTTAGTTTTCTTGTCCGAAATAAAAATTTAGACCACAAAAGTTTATTCCATCAAAACTATCTGATAGGATATGTCAATAAATAAAACACTTAAAAGCGCAAATAAAGTCTTACTTTAAGTATCTATTTCAAATTTACATGATTGTAAAATTACTTACACTCCTTTGGTGATAGTATGTATTTAACATTACAGAGAAGATTATATGTCATGATTGACTTTCTTAAACCTTATTATGCTGGGATTTTTGGGGATCGTCAAAGCTGGAAACCTTTGAATGACTGATTGAGATGGATATAAAGGAACATGATGGTAATTAAATTTATTTCAAAATTGAAGAAGGAAGCTTCCCAAAATAAAAATGAATACTTCAATTCTTGAAATGTTAAAATATTTTTTATATTTTTTATCATCTCAAAAAATTGAAGAGAGAGCTTCCCCAAAATACAACAAAATGGCTGCCCAAAAAGATTCATGGTCAAAGTCTCATGGAAAGTTAATTTCTAAAGATTTTCTAAGTCCAAATGTGACTCTGGTCAGATCCTTATAAACTGAATTCAAAAGATTTTTTGGCGAGCCCTTCTAGAATATCACCATGAATGCTGGTACCAGATTTCGGGAACATGGTCTTTTAAAAAAGTAGGCAAAAAAGTGATAGCAATAGCCCATCTAAACTTAGTCACATGACCAAACTTTTCAGGACTATTTATTTGTGATTTTAAGTAACTTCACCAAGTTTTGTAACATAAACATTACTTTAACTCAAGTTATGATAAAATATTGATATGGATTATTTACATAGGATTTCTCACATAACATAAAAATATGTAAAAATGTTAATTCGGGCATAAAACTTAATGATAAAAAGGATCACCAGAAGCATTATAAGTTTTATTTGCAAACCAAGATGACGTTATATTTCCAAATCTAATATTTCGACTTCTATCCCGAAGTCATCATCAGAGAATACTAAAATTTATTACATGTAAAAGGTTAAAAAGGTTAAAAAGCTTTGGTTTCCCAAATAAAACTTATAATGCTTCTGGTGATCCTTTTTATCATTCAGTTTTATGCCCGAATTAACATTTTTACATCCAAATTACTATATTCCTATCTGTGCATCTGTGATATCTAATTATATAGCCTTTTGCAGAGATCCTTGTAAGTGGTTTTGAAAGCTACGTTTTAATTGCGAAGAGAGAATAACGGTAACGATCAATTAAATCATGGTTAAATCAACCGGCTTGAACAAATGTTTCATTTAAACTTTGAATTATATTGCCTAATATTTATTTAGTAACAAATGCAATTACAGATTCATTGAATAGTTAATTACCTTCACTAAAAGTAGCATCACCACTTGGTCCTGTCCCTTCTGTCATAGTGACACCTTGCTGAATGACCCATGCACTAGTGCTACTTTCAATTATATAACCACAATCTCGTTCAAAATTGCAATCGCAACCACCAGGTTCTATATAAAATGCAATCCTTGAAATAACTGTCGGAAATCACCCGCGTGGGGGAGTGTTTTTTATAGTATACTCAAAAGCACCCCTCCATAGGTAAGGTACAACAGTTAATTCAATGCTTGAAATGCATATCATGTTACTTGAAACTGCAGTGCAATACCTATGTAAGTTGTACTTAAGCTCGATTTCCACGTCCATGTACTTCCACTTTCTTACAGTCCAGAAAATGTTTTGGAATGTTATCTGTTCAAATGTGATTCGAATAATTATACAAGGGTCCCAATAAGGGCAGATAAACAGAGAATCTCCGTTATTGTAAGCTTCTTTCGTAGGAATAATATTTAAACAAGTTCTAATCACGTTTTGCAGACAAGAGAGACCTCGATGTTTGTGGATAATGAATAGTTTGTCACTACACAAGCGTGAAGTTATGCTCACCCTCCTTGATTATATTAAACAGTAGTATCTAAAAATGAATGAATTTACAACTCATTGGTTCATTTAACACAAAGACACAAATCAATTTCAAGCATTCAACACGAATACACCAATTAATTTCACGATTATCGATTTGCAAATAATTCTTTATGGCTTATTTTCACTGCAGAAACATACCTGGTGGACAAATCTCAGGACCACAAATACGACAACCATCATAGCAAGTTGCTGTTTCTGCTTCTTCATTGTTCATACAATTTGGTGGGTTTGTACAATATCTGGTACGGCGTTTTTCACCGTCACCACAAGTTAATGAACATTCTGTCCATTCTGTCCATTCGCTCATAATTCCATCCACTAGTTTCAGAATAAATTACAAGGAAATTAATACATTTTACTTTTTGCTTCATACTTTTAAAATTGTCTTGAAACATATTTTCTGCAGTTTCTATTGTCTATTGTTTATAATACTATTTACTAATTTTTGTGTGGATTTTTAATTAAGCAGCGGTTTATGTAGTGATGTTGACTAAGCTACTTTATTTTAATTACTTAGTGAATAATAGATAGTTCTAATTGAAAACCTGAGTTAAAAAAGTTTTGTATGAGACACGTGTTATTTTTCTGTTTTAGTATTATAAGATAGATAGATAGTGGTTGAAATTAGAACAAAATAATTACCGTAGAGAATCAATTTTTGAGCATGGCTTCAGGCTACAATGCCTGCATGCGAAAAAATTCTCCTCCAGAGTGATTATTTACTCTTATTTTGACCAGTGAGATTTATGTAATACGTACTTGGACATAGTTCATAAAAGCATGGACAACTCTCTGTGGCTTCTCCAATACAGACTGAATAATCAGGAGCTGTGCATGTTCTTGTTCGGTCTTGTATTCCAACATCACAAGTCTTGGTACATTCGCTCCAATCACCCCAATTAGTCCAACCATCCACTACAAAACAAAACAAGCATTTTTCAGGAGCAAGAGATTTCGAACTCTTCAGGAATGTTTAGATGCACGTCATTTCCACATCGAAACTTCGTTCACCTCGTTGGTAAATCATGTGTACAAGTGCACCATAACGTGCAATTTACCATGCACCATTTAGTTTGTTAAAATTACTAACCCAAGGTTTCCATTTGTTTAATCGTCAAGTCAAGCGGTTAAGTCATTATTAATTTATGAATTAGCAAATTATATATGGAGCTTAAAATTCTTAAGTGAAGTTCCTTTTTAAAAACCACAAAAAGAAGTTGCATCTAAACAGTACTCTCTCCTTCATCTGGCTAACATCTCTCACCTAGATAGACCAAGAGAAAGTTAACCCTAACAGCACTAATGTTTTAAACAGTTGATGGAATATAGCAAAGGAAATAGAAATGTATATATATTACCTTGCGCTTGCACTTGGTGAAATAATACTGCAAACGAAAATACGACAATTATAACATCCATCTTCATTTTGCGTCTAATATGAGCGATACCAGCACTCGTAATGGCTTGAACTCCTATAAAATTAATTGGCTCTCTACTCGCATTATCTAACATAAGGGTAGTTCCCAATGTACTTTAATAAAACTTTCAACGAAACCTTTTTTTATAGTTTTTAATGGTCCTATAAAAAACCTTTCTGACACAATTTTAGCTTTTTATATTCCAACTTAAACGGGAAAAAATTACAAAAAAACATTTTAGACGTTTGTCATTTTCATAATTTCAAAAACGCTCCCGTTTATAAGTCCATGGGTTTAAAACTATCTGGTAATTTCGGTAAAATATTTCGGTAAAAATTCGGTAATTTCGGTCAACAAATATTCAAAAATTCACGGTATTGCAGTTTTGTTTTAAATTCTGGAGAAACAATGAGCGCTACTGTGACTGGTGCCCGAGAAAACAGGAGATGAAATGGACTAGAAGTACCGTGCATATATAAACTGAAGGAACCAAAGACAATTTGGTCAAAGGCAGTATATGCAATTAGAGATATTGTTAGTCGAAGATATAAAGATTAAAGAAGATATAAAAATATTATTTCATCAATTATTTTCCTAAATCGGCCTCGGCTGTTTCTATTCTATAATACAGAAATGAGTGAGGCAGAAACACTTTAATTGTTTTGAAAATGACAAGTTGAGTTTTTCAGTTAGGAATATTTAAATACCAAGTTAAACACTACAAGTAAAAGATGTTTTACATTTATACTTACACCTCCGGCATATGAAGTCACCTTTCTCAATGTGACACCAGTTCTACATAATCTTTATATGAGTGATTCGTAGATTTAATATGTAAAGAGCTTGAAACATGCTGTTATTAGCTAGCTATAATATAAAACGTTAGAACTCATAGCAACAATATTATAAGCAAACTATATTCCCAGGAAATAATCTTGAATGTTTTAGTTGAAAACAAAGCTATATATAAACACCCAATGTTATAAAAGTTTGTTCTATTCTCAACTTGACAATTTTGTTTATCGCTTACTCGATAACTCGCGGAATATTTTAAAAACGGCCCTCGAAAATATTAGAATTTCGGGTCCAATCCGTTTGCAGAATCAACCGGCAGAGGCCAGGGCTTTCTTCGCCGCTATTCCGTGTTCGAAAAGGCAAGAAGCCCTGGGAACGAGGTTGCAAAATATGCTCTCGTTTATAAGCCCACTAGGCCCATATCCAGTTATATGACCATGTGCTTTTAACTAGTATGGGCTTGTTTGCGGGGGAATAGGGTATATAAAAATAGACTGGAACGAGCGTAGGTTGTTAGTCAGCGTTGGTGAAAAATTGATATGAATTATAAAGCAAATCATTTTAAAGAATTTTAAAAGGAAAAATAAAAGACTATTTATTCTAACGTTAATTCTTTTTTACCCATTTATTTGAAGATCTTTGTGCGAATCGGTATTTATTTTAATTATTTGTCTTACGGCATGTACCTATGTTGTTTTCCTTGGGTTTATTTCCCAAGACATCCTGCTGTAAAAGACTATACAAAATCCTTCGTATGTCTCAATGCAAATAGAAGTCATAATAGCTATAGAATGTTTTCTTTCGCTTAGCAATTATTCGAAAGTACTAAATGAAACTAGTCAGGTATTCTTATTTATAATAGAAAAGGATTAAAATCCTACTGAGATGTGCTATAGGGTGATTGCTTTGTTATGGATACAGTTATCATCGTAGCTTTTTTTACGTTTGACAGTGACGGTTTTAACTCAAAATTGCATTATTGCTATCATTTTAAATTCTGAAATATACATAGCCAAACGATATTGTCTATGACTATGTTCCATACACGCACTGTGTGTATTACCCAACCTCGTTCCCAGCACTTCTTCTCTCTTGACGTTTAACGCTAACGTCAAGAGAGAGGAAGCCCTGGGAATGAGGTTGTGTATTGCGGTATATATATTTAAACTTCCTTGGCTTAACCTTATAATCGTCTAACTGTGTTCCATACACGGACGGTGTGTATTGCGATATATATATTTAAACTTCCTTGACTTAACCTTATAATCGTGGTCATAGATTATCGATCGCAAGTTTTCCCCTCCCCTCACTTCCAATGTTGATTGTCTGTATGTACACCAGAAAGATACAACACCAACGTTGATTTAGGGGGGGGGGGGAAGGACGACAATATTAGACGAAATATTAGTCTTTATCATAATTTATGCCCACGATTGTCTAAATTTTCTAAAGACTTATTTTTTTTAAAATAAAGTTTTGCGCTCTGTGTACTGTTGTTCTCAGTTACGACATAGCAACGGAGAATCACAAGTTACAGCTCATCAGTGCAGGCACATATTCGAAAACATACGATATGTGTTTGTAATTTGTAATAAACAAGAAGTATACTAAGTTTATACATGCAATAAATAGAATATAAACCAGTCAAAAGAAATGTTAAGAGGTAGTTTAAACTACCTCTTAACATTTCTTTTGACTGGTTTATATTCTAATTATTGTATGTATAAAGTTAGTATACTTCTTGTTTATTACAAACACATATCGTATATCTTTGAATATGTGCCTGCCTCGAATAAATTCCTATATCGAATAAGCGCTTACTCCAAAACCTCCAAAATTTAATAAGTGCCTAGAAGTTTATTCGAAAATGTACTGTATATATATATATATACGGTATAAGAATAAAAACAAAACGGAAGTCTTCATTTTATACCAACCAGGTTGTCCATAGTTAATTGTTTGTTTCGCGCAACCCGACTACGAGAAAAATGGTCGGTACGTATATTTTTATTTGCTTAAAGTCTAGAGCAAAAAAAATGCTTAAACTGGCTTATATCTATTTCTCTACCAATATACGCCATGCATGTAGTTTTCTGTTCTGGATATTGTTAGGAAGATGTGAAAAGAAGTATACAAATGATTAACCCTAACGCTTGATAAAGAGTTGTTTTATCCAAATATTTCACAAGATGAAAGTATGATGATGAGATTTTCAAGTAATTCGCCATATTAAAATATATTAAAAATAAAGTAAAAGTATGTAATTTGCTATTGCACTAATTATTTGGTAAACAAAACTTTCTTCAGGTACATATAAGTAAGAAGTTCATTATAACAGTTGAAAATTCGGAAGGATTTGAGAAGCATGAAACCTAAACCTTAGTATTATAGTACCTTAACTGTATTAATTTTCCACGAGTATTTATTATTGTAGGTCCAGAAAGGTGCACTTTGCGCATAATTATTCTCGCGGTTGAGCTTATAATAGATTTACAGGCACAATTTCCGCTGATTTGGTCAAAGATCGCCAAATTCCCCAAAACTAATGCTATTAAAGTTAATTATTTACGTAATTTCGTCTTGGGAGTAATAATTACAATCATGCAAAATGCAATTGTTATACTTCATCCTGCTCAATGGTGACTTTCTCTTCAGTAATGGGTGTACGTTTCAGATGAACGTAAGGAAGAACAGTACAGAAAAATATGTTGCTGCCTTGTATCCATATTCAATGGACATGAACAAAAGCAGTACCACTCATTTAACTGATAAGACTGGCTTAATTGAATTCAATGTTTGTGATAGGCATGATTACGTTTTGAAGGCAATTGTAACAACGCTATTGGAAAATCAATTTATTCACAATACAACTCGGAAATCTATAGATTTCCGAGTATTTATTTATGTTATGTTCCTTTCAAATGAAATTGTCACTTCACTATCTCCAATCTTTAGAGGATTTAAATTGTATGCATATATATACAACAACAGCACAGAAGAAACTGGTTATTATAAAATGTTGCGAACAACATCTTATCCCATCTCACAAAGAATTGGTAACTTCTTAAGAGATTATAATTTGAAGAGCTTTAATATTTCTCTCAAAAAGTAAGAAAGATAGATCTTCTTATAAAAAGTTTCGGAGAAGTGTAGCTACAAGAACTCAATCCTAACATGTGTGTATCGAGATATACACATATTAGGATTGAGTTCTTGTACACTTCTCCAAAACTTTTTATGAGAAGATTTATCTTTCTTAATGTTGTATGGAATGACAAGATTCATATTTGTCAAACAGTCAATATTACTAACATAATCGACGACGTGAATTGCTTAAAGTCATCAATAAAGACGCCAGAACAACACCTTCAACGTTGTTTTATCGTCTTTACCGTAGATTTTGAACAACATTTTTGTAAGTAAGCAAAGTCCACGGTAAAGGCGATAGAACAACGTTGAAGACGTTGTTCTAGCGTCCTTTGTTTCTAGCGTCCTTTCATTGTTTGAAATACCAATTCGGTCTCCATCCTCACGTCCTTCCGTCTGCAACGAATTCTTGCAACGAATCCCTCCCACCCGGCTAACATTCTGGAAAAATTCAACAATACAGCATAGTCATCAAAAGTTATGGAGGGCGGCTATACCACCCCCCCCCCCCCTAAAAAAACAAACTATTGAGGAGTCCCCAAAAGGCACAGTATTAATAGGGTTAAGGATGAGGAAACTGGAGGTAAACCAGATCCCTCTCTTCCACCCCTTGATAACTTTTGAACGGCTAATGCCAACTTCATGAAACCTGGTACCATTATGGTCCATCATGAAAGGAGCAATTAGGCACAATATTGTTTTAGCGAATGTAAACATACATTTTCTCGTCGGCTTTCTTTCAATAAAAACATGTGATATTCGTATTTTTAAGTTCTGTTTTAAGTTTCTAAAAGCTAAACGTCTTAACGTACATTCTGGTTTTTAAAAGATTTAACCCAAAACTAAGCGAAATTTCCCCATAACTAAATCCGGGAAAAAAGTCGATTTTCAACTTGAAATATGAAAATTCGGGTAAATCTTTAAATAAATTACAAAATTTATTAATAACGTAGTCAATATAATTAAATATCTAATTAGCAAAGAAATGGGAATCATGAAAAACCTATCTTGTGATTTTTACAAAACCCACTTCTGCTAGGAACTCTTTACAAAGCCTGCATGGACATTCTATTGGTTTCCATTTCACAATTTCGAACTTAAAAGCTACAAAAATGTCTATGGTTCTTATTCCAAATTAAAGGCCCTAAGTCTCTTAACGAGTTTTGTCGATTGTGAACACTCTTGGCCGACGGAACGAGTTGAGTTTTTATAACAAGTTTTTCTAGTAAATAAATTTTTCATGATTTCTTTATAATTTGAACTATTGGAACTTTTATATATTTCCAAAACAAGCCTTTGTATGTTTTGATGATGGATAGAGAAAGAATCATCTTTAGTCAGTAAATTTTCAAAGAAAGTCTCATAATCATTATAAAAAACTCTTAATGATCTTTCGTGAAGTCTTTTGTACTGCGCAGTAAGAAATTTCATACTATTTTTCACTTAATTTAAAAAGAAATATTACTGCGCCGTAGAGTGATTTATTGCGCAGTAGAAACTCGTTATTGCACAGTATGAACGTGTTACTGCGCAGTAGCAAAATTAACCCTATTCAGAACAAAGTGCCCCCCCCTGCTAAACTGCTAAACCTTTGTACATAACTTTTCAATGAATGGCTTATATGACTACAAACTTTGGGACCGTTCCTACAATTTATCTAGGATTATTGTGAAATAATAGAATTTTGGTAACTAGGGAAATTTTTTCCCTAGCAACCATATTTTTGACCAGGTGGTAAAAAAACAAAATAAATAAAAAATTCTTCTTATTTTTGCTTGAAAATCATTTTGGTATATAGTTTGCAAAAAAAAAATTCACCAAAATTTTTTTTTTCCTGCACCACCCGTTTTTCAGTTATGACGTCATCGTTAATAATGACGGCATCAAAAATATTATTTCGCTAAAATGTTAATTTAGGGTTCACCTAACTTTCTGGAAATACAACAACATGGCTCCATCAAAAGTTATGGCTATTCAGAGCCCCAAAAGGACGGCCTGAAGAATAGGGTTAAGGTAACAATAAAACAATGGCAGCAATGAGCTTCCGTATTAATCTGTAAATCCTTTTTATTGCAAATGTATTTAGTAAAATCTACTTTACTAAAATTAATTTACTAAATTTTAATACGTATCGGAGTGAACATCAACAAAGTGTGAATGACTAAACAAGTTTCTTATATCTTTGTTTTTTTTCTTTGTAACTTTTTGATCACGTGATATGGGTACACAAGCTTGTCATTGTTTATATTAACTTTATTTACATTTTCTAAAAGTATCAATTTAAAATGGAATGTGAGGATTATAGATAGTAATTCCTAATGCGTAGCTTTAATATTTTTATACATTACCCAGCCGGCAAAAACCTGTTCAAAGTCAGCAACATAACGTTAGAACAACGTTCGGTGAACGTTGTTCTAACGTTATTTTGCTGACTTTAAACAGGTTTTTGCCAGCTGGGTATATATTTAAATTTACAAAAATTATCTAATAATATATAATCTTTATGTATTTTAAAAACATCTTCTTTTCATTGGCTCCTCTCCTACGACAAACCAATCACAAGATTTTTAGAAGAAATTAAAGTAGAGAACGATCTAAAGACGATTTAGAGATTCCTACTTAGTTGCAGTAAGTTTTTTTTTAAGTTGATTTCTTTACAAAATGTTATTTTTTGAAACTAAATTTTATTGTTATCGTTATGAGGTTACTTAGGGTAAGGAGTAGCCTGAGTTCCAGTCCCTAACTACGACAAGTAGTAGTAGTTGTCGTACTTAGGGACTGGAACTCAGGCTAGGCAAGGAGGTCCTCCTTAATTAGGAAGAGTAACAAATATAACATTTTACAGAGAAGGATACTGAGCCATAGCTTGAGTTCCAGTCCCTAACTACGACAAGTACTACTACTTGTCGTAGTTAGGGACTGGAACTCAGGCTAACTGAGCCAATGATCTCGCCATTGATTGGTTGCTTTGTACCGAAGAAAACAATGATCTATTGGAGGTTTTATTTTTTGTTTGATTTGGTCAAATTTACTTTATATAACCCAGTGGGCAAAAACTTGTTCAAAGTCGGCAGTAAAAACGATAGAATAACTTGTTCAAAGTCGGCAGTAAAGATGATAGAATAACGCCGTTCAAAGTCGGCAGTAAAGATGATAGAATAACGCCGTTCAAAGTCGGCAGTAAAGATGATAGAATAACGCCGTTCGGCATTGTTCTAGCGTATTTACTGCCAACTTTGAACAAGTTTCTGCCCACTGTGTACGTTTTCATGTAAGGGATTACTCAAACCAGTGCGAAATGATGATTTTGATGCCGTCTTAAACCTATAAAATCTATTTATTTGTGTTTTTACAACGCATTTTGTTAATAGTGCGCCGCTTTTTCGAGGGCGTAAATACGGGTGGCCATTGTATAATATGTGACAGTGTTTCTCACATAGCGTTAAACTTATGAACGATTGTGGTCAGCCTCGTTCCTAGGGCTTCTTTCCGTCCCTGGGAACGAGGTTGGATTGTGGTTACTTTTGTATCTTTCTAACGGTGGATTTATTACACTAGGCGAAAAAATTGCGCGAAAGCCAAAAAGAAGATATTCCATTGGTAGAAATTGACACCACACGACGTCATTGACATCAAATTAAACGCCGGCGCTAATTCGAGGCGGCACTGTTTCGAATAGTTACGGTACTGCTCTAGATCTTGTCAAAATAGATTACTTTACCGAATTTTCTATACTGGAATCGGTTTCCGAAATATTATCGGCATATTGGGGATAACGGAATATACGGGAAATTTCCAAGAGAGGTACGCAAAAAAATGAGTAATATGAAAAATATTCCATGAAAAATCCAAGATAGTGATTAGTAGTAAAAAACATTCCATTTCCAATTGTTCTAACGTTATTTTTCTTACTTTGAACAGGTTTTTGCCGGCTGGTTAAGTGTAACGCTATGAGAGAAACACTGTTACATATTTTACAATTATTTTACCAACCATATATTTTACAATATTTTAAAGCGGTATTTCCACTTAATAAATAACCGTAACGCGTAACTTAACGGACACATATAAACAATATAATTAGTCCGTTAATTATTCTTTTGTTCGTTCTTTCAGTGTTACGTTACGCTGCGTAAAAAAAGTTGAATTTTAATGCAGCGTACCGAATAGCTATGTAAGCCAATCAGATTTAATTATTACGCTACGTTACGCGTTACGTTAAATCCAGATTTAACAGTCATTATTTCATTATTATTATATATTTCTTTATTATAGCAAAAACGACTAATTGCTTATCTGATCTGATTATTGATAATAGATTTTTGATCATTAATCCCCTATAAAAGTATTAAGCCGTCCCCATTTGGCACGTCAGGACCTCAAAACAACGTCTTTTGTATGTTAAAAAAAAATGTCATGGTCATGGCTGTCAGTGTAATTTGGATGCTGATATTATGACTCATAAAACAACGTCTTTTGTATGTTAAAAAAAAAAATGTCATGGTCATGGCTGTCAGTGTAATTTGGATGCTGATATTATGACTCATAAAACAACGTCTTTTGT
>JAULBZ010001430.1:0-22261 GCA_032360805.1 Neoturris breviconis | reverse complement strand
TAATAAGCGTGTCCAGGGTGGATTTTTTTTTCGTGAAGAATAAGCGTCCATGCCCGTCAATTAGAGTGTCGAGAGTATTACATTAATGTTTTAGAGTGCAGTGACATGTTTAATTTGGCCACCTGAAAATCAATTTGTAATATTTGGATTGGCTGATGGAAAGGTAATCTGTCATTTATTTATTTACTCATGATATTCATTAATTTGTTGTTGTTGTTGTTTTTACTCATTGAATTTTCCAAGAAATTACATTGAAGAAGGGAGTGTATATTTTCTGTTTCTAGATCCGTATAGCTAACCTAAAGACAAACAAATCGCAAACCATCTATGGAACTGGCGTATATTGTGTTTCACTTTGTGCTAATCCTTCTGGTAAAGGTATTTTATCAGGCCATGCTGATGGTGCAATTGTAAGATATATGTTTGAAGATGATGGTTCAGGATTGACACAGGTAAAGATAATCCTATGAATTTATAATAATGGCTACTATACGATTCCTCATAATCAACCAAACTCAAATTTTGTTTGTTCAGGGATGTAAACGCAATCGAAAATCTATAAGATAATAAGGATTATTGTTGTTTTAAAAAATGGTAAAGCATCAGTTTTAGGAAGAAGCTAATCAGTTCCATGTTCATTGTCTCTGTACCTGTCTCTTTATTTATTTGCAGATATCTTTTGTGCTTATTGTGATTGTTGCTTTGTAGGGTCAAGTTGTTAAACACTCATGTGCACCATATGCATTATGTTGGGGATCATCAATTGTAGCTGCTGGTTGTGATAAACGTATTGTTGCTTATGGAAAAGAAGGTAATTTTAATTCTTGTTCGTTAGCCTATTTCCAGCAACGTTGTTCTAACATCTTTACTGCTGTAACAAGTTATAAGGAGTCATCTCTAAAATTTGTTTCAATAGGCGGATATTTTAGCAGCTTTAAAGTAATCAAAATCAATAAATTTGAGAAAGAATAATCTACGATGAAGAGTATGAAGGCACAAAGAAACCAATCAATTGCAAAATCGTTGATTCAGCACTCTTCCCCTGGGAACGAATTTTGGAGATGATCCCTTACTCACTCTCTTACTCACTGTGTTCTTCTTACAAACAGAAGATTGTTGATTGTAAAGTGCAAATCAATTATGTAATTTATTGACTTTCTTTCAACTGTAGGTCGAGTCCTGCAAAATTTTGATTATTCAAGAGATTATGATGAGCAAGAGTTCACTGTTGCTGTAACAAGTCCTAGTGGGCAAAGCGTTGTTGTTGGTAGTTATGATCGTTTGCGTGTTTTAAATTGGAGCCCGAGGAGAACCTCATGGGAAGAATCAAAACCAAAAGAAATACGTAACCTTTATACTATCAGTACATTATCATGGAAACGAGATGGTTCAAAACTTATTGCTGTAAATATTTTATTTTTTTGTTATTTTGTGTTTGTCAGTTGGAAACTTATGGCTGTAAATATTTTATTCTTTTGTTATTTGTGTTTGTCAGTTGGAAACTTATTGCTGTAAATATTTTATTCTTTTGTTATTTTGTGTTTGTCAGTTGGAAACTTATCGCTGTAAATATTTTATTCGTTTTTTATTTGCCTCTGCAGTAATATATTTGTATTTTTTGTTTAGGGTACTTTATGTGGTGGCGTTGAATTATTTGATTGTTGTCTTCGAAGATCTGTTTACAAGAATAAATTTGAAATAACATATGTTGGTCTAAGTCAAGTAAGTCAAATATGTTGGTTAAAGCATAAGTATATAAGTCTATTTACCTTAATTTTCTATGTGTTAAAGAAGTACCATATGGCTTCCATTTTTCCTTCTGTGACTTCCAAGCTCAGTCCACGAGTAAATAAAGTAAATCTGTTATAGGTTTAACTTCATACTTGGTCACTTGACGCGTTGTGACACCATGAGAAATACGAAGATATAATGGTAGCCATATGTTTACATTAAGTTATACTTCCTCTTGTTGGTTTTTTTGTCCTACTTGGTCACTTTATAGTGACATCATATTGGTTTTCTGAAAATTGTACTTCCTTTTGTTGTTTTTTTGTCCTATTTGGTCACTTGGCAGCTTATGACACCCTGCAAAATTTGAATACATAATGCCAGTCATATGATGACATTATAGTGACGTCATAAATATTGGTTTTCTGAAAATCGTACTTCCAGTAGTAGGTTTATCTTTGTGATTGGTCACGTGACAGCTGATGTCATACTTGGTCGCTTGACAGTTTGTGACACCCTTAGAAATTTGAAGGCATAGTGTTAGTTATATGTTGATATCATAGTGACATCATAGTGACATTAGAGTGATATTATAAAGATTAGTACTCCCAGTAGTAGGTTCACATTCATACTTGGTCACTTCACTGCTTCTGACAACATGGGACATCCAAAGACATTATGGCACCCATGTGATGATGTCATAGTGACATCATTATTGATTTTCTGTAAATTGTACTTCCTTTTGTTGGTTTATCTTCATACTTGGTTACTTGCCAGCTTTGTGACAACTTGATGTATAGACATAATTGGCAGCCACATGATGAAATTAATAACCAATGAACATAATTTTTTTAAAAACAATACACACATCAAAAGATATACAATAAACATTGACATAACTTTATATTGTGTCTCATCAGATGAGATCTCATGGCCATACAATGACCCTTTGGCTACTATATTTCCTTGAATAAGTGTTGGGGCATAATCGTTATTAAGACATGCAGATTTTTTTCGTACAATTTCTTCAAATATTAAGTTCATGATTGTTGTCGTCCTTGAGCTGTGCTACCTCCTCCTCCACTTCAGATTATGTGCCAATGACAAATGGGAGTATTTTAGCCATCACTAGCTGCTGTTGAAGATTCTTCCTTCAACTAAGGGGAGGCTTATTAAAAATAACCATTTTCAAGGAGACACACTTATTCAAGTGAGGTGCTTGTTACAAAATTTCTTGGGGGCGTCAAATTGAGACTGACGTTTACAAATACACCAGAGAAGAACTAAAAATAATTTGTAAAGGACAATATTTTAAAGAAGCAGGTCATATTTGGTTTCTTATCTAATGTCTACAGCTGAAATAGACGCCCACTTTTACAAGTTATAATCCAAATAGGTACCCCTCTAGACCAGCGTTTATTCGAGGCTGAGGATAAATACAAATTTCTCTATTTAACTCAGCGTTAATTCACAACTGGCTTTCCTTTGAGCTCTGGCATTAAATCGAGCATTCACGGTTTCTATAAGGAAAGGCACTTCAAGGAAATACATTATTTGCTGGGCTCGTACATGAGAAGTCCAAAAGTAGGCGCTGAGCGTCTTGTGGTGTTTGATAAAACATTGAACACAATATTTTGTGCTGGTTACACACAGGATAGTTTGTCTGTTTCTTAAGAAGCAGAAATTGTTAAAGCCTGGGGGCTTCTAGTTGTTGGTTATTTTGTTTGTGTTTATTTTAAGGTTATTGTTAAAAATCTTGCATCTGGTGCAAGGGTTGTTTTAAAATCACATTATGGCTATGAGGTATGTACATTACTAAACTACAAATGTAGAAAAATTGCCTTTTTAAAAAATGCTAAAAAGTCTATACCATTTAAATGTTAGTTCTACTCTTTCACCACTTTATTGACATTTCTCTGCGGTATTATTGTTATTACTTTGTTTGTTTGTTTGTATATAGATAGATGAGGTTAAAATAATGGGTAAAGATAGGTTTCTTGTTGGACATACATCAGATACATTACTGGTTGGTGACTTGGATGAAAATAAATTAAGTGAGGTACACTTGTTATTTAAAAACTTTATAAAGTGTACTGCAACCCTATACATTTGTAACATCTACTGTTGAAAAATACACATTGTTGCATTCACAGTTACAATGCACCTGTAAAATGCACACTATTACGGCGACAGCTGTAAACAATTGTAAAATCCACACTGTCGCCCCAACAATTATAGATTGGACTTCATAGTTATAACATCCACAAGGTATTGCAGCTTCTAGTTTCAGTTACTATCCTCAATGTAGATGCTATAGTTGTGTCATTGATAACAGACTACATTTTACCATTCATGAACTTGTTAACCTGTATTATAGGTACCATGGCATGACTCTGGTGGAAATGAAAAGTTCTTCTTTGAAAATGAAACAGTAAGTCTCCCACTTTAATTGACCGACTGTTGGATTTATAATTGAAAATGTGGTTATCTTCTGCTTAATGCACTTTCTGCATATTTCTTGCCAGTGTTTGAAATGAGTAAATAATCACCGTTGGGTAGGAATTTTTGAGCATTGCTTCAGACTTTGTAGCCTGTAGCAATGCTCAAATATCACTTCTCCACAGTAATTATTTGCTCTTATTTCAAACACTGCTTGCTATAACCATCTTTATGTTGTAAATACAGTATTTGAAATAAATACGAATAATCACTGTGGAGGAGTGAGTTTTGAGTATATCTTCAGGCTACAAAGCATTGAAGACATGTTCAAGAATTGCTCATCTCATTATTTACTCCTGTTTTCAAGCGTTGAGATATCTTCCAGTGGGCAAAAACTTGTTCAAAGTCGCAGTAAAGAAATTAGCTAGAACATTGCCGTTTGACATTTCTCTAGCGTGTTTACAGCTGACTGACTGACTGACCAACAAAATTTTGTTCACTGGGCTATTTGTTTCGTTTTACAGGTTTGTATGGTGTTTAATGCTGGTGAATTATCTTTAATTGAATATGGCCAAAACGAAGTATTAGCAACAGTACGAACGGAATTCATGAACCCTCATCTTATCAGGTAGGTTCTACATTTCAATGTAAAAGTGATAAAAATAAGAACAAATATTAACTGTGGAGGAGTGATTTTTGAGCATAGCTTCTGGCTACAAAACCTGAAGCTATACACAAAAATCCCTCACACACAATGATTATTTACTCTTATTCAATCCACTGTACTGTAAGTCAACAATTAAAATTGTGAGAAATGAAAATATCTAGATTAATTCAATACTCTTATCTGCACGTACTTTTTACATATTATTTTAGCTCCTGATTTGTATGACACGTTGTATTCTGCCTAATTATTTTACCAGTGAACGGAACCATGAACTTGTTACTTTCATATATAATGAGTTATTTCACAATAATAAGTAGCTTTGCTGCTACCACATGCTATTAATTTATCTGAATAATATGTGCTTTTGTCGCAGTCAGTTTTTCCAACCAAATAGCACTATTCGTTGGGAATTGTTTTGAAACATCCATTGCTGTGAAACGTGTTTAAAAATTACAGGAAGCAAAATGTCATTGTTTTATTGCCTATTGCAGTGCTCAAGATAAGAGCAAGTAATCACTATGGAGAAGAGATTCTGAGCCGCTTTAGGCTATAAATTCTTATACTAAAAACTTATTCAAAAGTAAACACCTCCACAGTGTTTTTTTGTTCTTATTTTAAGTTTATTGTGAAATGAAACAGATTTTTAAAACCTCTATTTAACTGCATTGACTTTGTTTTCCAAGATGTCTTTTTTTGTTACATTGCAGTGTACGTTTAAATGAGCGTAAACTAAAAGACCAAGATGACAACAAGAAACTAGCTTATTTAATTGATCTAAAGACCATATGTATCAGTAAGTAAAACAATTATTTTCATGATTAAATAGAAAAATCCTGAGTCATGCCAAGATCCATTCTTTCCCCTATCTTGTCCAACTATAAAAGTATTAATGTTTGAGCGATAAATTTTTAATATCCTTGAATACGAAAAATTACAATCATATATATAATTCTTTTTTAGTGGATTTATTAACTGGTATGGCACTTGCTAACGTTCCTCATGATACGAAAATTGACTGGTTAGAGGTAATAATTTATAATTTATGTTACCATTGTGCCTATTTTTAGACTTTGTGCATTCTTTTCTAATTGTCTGATATGGCACTTTTATCGGTTTTGATTTGTGGAATAAAGAGGACTTAATACAACTAATTAGGAAATTAATGTAAATATTTAATTTGGACCAGGCTTTGGATGAGTTGAATTGGCCAAGGGGGCGGGGAGATCTCAGGGTTGGCTGAACATATTGTCATGAAACTTGGTATAGTAATACTACAACTTTTAATAAACAATTTGGAGTAGTTATTTGTTTGCTGACGTCATCATTTTTTGCTGACGTCATCAGAAATCACACTTTCCTATGATTTTGTTTTTGGAAAGTGTGTATTGTTTCGAAGCCTATAACCTTTGTTCTAAAGCAGGTTTTTGTGTTCTGTTTGGAGATTTAGAAAGATAATATGGCATTATTTAACATAGCTTCCAGGTTTTTCATAAAATGATGTAGTTTTGTTGGAATAAGGTGCCAAACTTAGCAAAATACCGAAATATCAAAATATCTGTCATGACACCACCAAATGTTTTGAGGTTTTGAGAACTAACCAATAACGTCTGAAATTTGTGTAAAAAATTTGTGTAAATATTATACTAAAATATTATACCAAATGTACCAAAGTCAAGACTTCAGCGTTAACATAAGAAAAGTTATTTTAAAAACTGGCACCCTTGCGGAATCTTTGCCCAAATAGGCTTAGAACAGTCTCTTTGACTAAGCAATAATTATTGGTTTTAGTGTTGAAGGCAGCTTTAACTTGCACCAAACACGGAACCTCAAGTCCTTTTTTTCTTTTATTCTCTCTTACCAGTAACATAAAGTTTAATGCACCCATCAGATTATAAATGGACAAATTTTAAAAAACAATCTTGGGATATGCTCCTCACCTTTCATCTATCGTCTTTTAAGAATATAGGCACCGGGTGCCAATATCCGTCTCAGTGTTTTAATTTTGTAAAGTCAGGAATCTTATACATTTAAATTTAAGCGGCGGCGCTACTATATGAGATTATAGGGTAATTATTAACATAATTCTTCTTACAGATGAATGAAACTGGTCGAAAGCTATTATTCAGAGATAAAAAATTAAGGGTATGTTTTCTATAATGTCATTTGTTCTTACCTTGTTATTTATTATTCTCAGATGCTGGGACACAGGTTAGAAAAAGTAGACTTCTCCAATACCACTTATTGTCTCCATGTAACTAGTAATGTATGATTAATTTTAGCTTCATCTTGCTGATGTCACAACTGAACTAAAAACGACTATATCAAATTACTGCTCATATGTACAGGTACGTATGTATACTGTTATGCACCAAAATAAACCATGTATGGTCTAAATTAAGATGTTCTATGAATAATCATATTTGTTTTTAGTGGGTACCATTTAGTGATGTTGTGGTTGCCCAGAGTAGAAGTGATTTGTGTGTTTGGTATAATATTGATTCTCCAGAACGTGTGACCATGGTTCCTATCAAGGTATAGTAAATATATTTCTATTAAATAGGAGCTATTTGAATATCATCGAAAACATCAACGACAGTTGCTATTAAATTGGCCTTGTGTTTTCAAAATAAAATATCTGTTACAAACATTTCTGAAATAACATAACATCAGCATAAAAAACGTTGGATATTGGAAAAAAATATTTTTACTACTTTCACAGGCTTTTTGTGTATCAACATTAGCATACATTATATTAAATAATTATGTACCCAGTGGGAAAATATTTGTTCGAAGTCAATAAGACATTTGAACAATGTCATTCAATGTTGTTTTAGTATCTTTACTGCAGACTTTGAACAAGTTTTTGCCTACTGGGTAGCTACCGATTAATCTCTATAGTACAACTAATCATTATGGATAACCAATTTCTGATCATAGCTTCAGACTGAAAAAGCCCAAAGTTATGCTCCAAGTTATTTGTTCTTATTTTGAGCTCCCATAAAATTATTAGATACCACCCTTCATCAATAACTTTTTTACTCTGAATCATATGCTGACAAGATGCTGCATTTCATACGTCAAAATGTAAATTTGAAGCATTGATTCACATTATCTGTATTTAATTTGTTATAGGGTGATATATCAGATGTTGAAAAAGTTGATGGTAAAACAAATGTTATTGTTCAAGAAGGTGTTCAATCTATCAATTACACTCTTGATGAAGGTTTAATTGAATTTGGTACTGCAATGGAAGATGGAGATTATGTCAGGTAAATATCAGGCCTTAAATTGACTGTCAGACGTGACATGTGGAGGAGTGTATTTTAGTGTAGCTTTCAACTTCAAGGTGATGTTCGTTTGACTCAACTTGATATAATCAATGGTGTCCATATTAATTATTATTTTAAATATTATTGTTTCTTTTAGGGCTGTATCATTTCTGGAAACATTAGAAATGTCTCTTGAAACTGAAGCTATGTGGAAAACATTAAGTAAAGTCGCAATTGAAAATAAAGAGTTGTTTATAGCTGAAAGGTAAGGTTGATCAAAGTTGATCAAATCTGTTAAAATAATTTTATAAGAGATAGCTTGTTATTGTAAACCAAGCCTGGATATTACTGCCGGAAATCATCTGTGGAGGAGGGATTTTGAGCTTTCAAAGCTGAAAACAATGCTCAAAAGAGGGAGGGGATGTCGTCACAGAAATTTACATATTCACAATTTTTTCAAGAGTAACAGTGAATTACTTTAATGTCAGAAACCTTTGCAAGAAGAACCTTTCGCAGTTTTCAAGTTTATTCCTGCAATAGTTTATTAGTTGGTCCAACAGCGAAAATTTATTCCGGTGAAAGTTTCTTTTACTTTCCAACTGTGAAATTTTCTAAAGAACCGAAGAATCGAGGGATTTGATGCTGAAAGTGGTGCATTTGATGCGCATTTGAGTTAAGACAACTTAGACAACATTTTGAGACATAGAGAACGTTGTTTTTGTATTTTTAAATATTTATTTTATAGATGTTTTGCCGCACTTGGGGATGTGTCCCGAGCTCGTTATCTTCGTAATGTAAATGATTTAATAGAAGAGGTAGCTGCAGCAACTTCTGGTGATCCGACATATCATCCTGCAGTGCGAGCAAAGATGGCAGTATTTGAGAAACAGTTTAAACTTGCGGAAAGTATATTTCTAGAACAAGGTCAGGTTGATGAGGCTATGGAAATGTATCAGGAATTACATAAATGGGATGACTCACTAGCTATTGCTGAAGCAAAGGTATTGTATTCAGGGCATGTAAATATTAATCATAATCAGTAATTATTTCTCTGTCTTTACATTTGTTGGTTATTAATGTTCTAAGACACTTTTTAGCAGTTTTGGTTATTGACTTATTGGTTTGATTAATTTTTATTTTCTTTTAGCGTCACCCTGAATTGGACGGCCTTCGTTCATCTTATTTGCAATGGCTTATGAAGTCTGGACAAGAAGAAAAAGCTGGAGAGGTTTTCTATATTTTCTCATTGTTTTAGCGTTCATATAAATCTGGAATGAATTACTGCATCTCTTTAATCAAGGTGGCCAGTGATACTGGAGATACTGGAATTTGTTTGGTACTGGAAAATACTGAAATGAAGTGTGCTTAGTACTTAATACTTTTTTGGTAACTAGGGATAAGTTCCCTTAGCAACCAAACTTTTGACAGGTAGTAAAAATATTGGTGACCAACCATTATTTTTACCTGTTTTGCCTTGATGACATATCATAATTAATGACATCATCAACAAAATAATTGTGCGAAAATGTTTATTCTGTGTTGACCTAACATTCTGAAAAGTTTCAACACTACAGCATGGTTCCATCAAGAGAAGGGGCCCCAGTATTGAGGAACCCCAAATAGGCCAAGTATTAACAGGGTCAATAGGGTTTTTCTTGTACTTAACATTTTTGCTAAAAGTTGCAGGTACCGCAAAAACTCTTTAAATTTGCATCCATTTTCTTTTGATAGTCTTAGTAGAAATGATATTATAACAACATAATTCTAAAATCATTATTATTTATTGATGTTGGTAAAACTTGAATCTTGAAATTTCTTTTTAGGTTAAGGAAGGAAATGGTGAATACATGGAGGCAATTGATTTATACATGAAAGCCAATTTACCAGCAAGGGCTGCAAGACTAGCTCTACGAATACCTGTATGTTGATCTTTTATTTTTGTGATGCTTAAAATTACCAAAACACTTCAATAATATTATACAAAAGTTTGATTCTTCATTTATTTAAAAGTGTTTTTATCCGTTTAACTGTAAAAATATGATACATCGGCTATGCCTTATGTTACCTGTTAGCATGTTATAAATAAGTTTTGAGAAAATTTCATTGTAATGCGTGCTAGAAACTTACTGAATACAATTTCTGTTATTTAGAGTTTATCATCTGATAATGAGTTATTAGAACGTATTGCTGCTGCATTATTAAAAGGATCATTTTATGAAAAGGTAAGTTACTGATATACGTCTGCTATGTGCTTTTACTGGATGTTTTACTGGCCGGAACATTTGGTGGAAATGACCATTATCAATGCTGTGGCAATTTCTGCAAGCGATAAAATGATTCCCTAAAGAAGTAGGATGTCCCATTAAAAATCTGTTGTTACCGTAACATTTCTCTAAATCATACCTGTCTGTAATGTACTATCGTTTACATTGACTTGATGTCACGCGAATGCCGTGACATTTTCCATAATTCTGAAAATTCCCAGGTTAGAAATATGTTTCAAGTTTTACTTTTATTTTAGGCTGGTGAATTATTTGAAAAAACGAATTCTCAGCAACGTGCTTTAGAGGCATACCGTAAAGGTAAAACATATCGACGTGCAGTTGAGATGGCTCGTACATCATTTCCACAGGAAGTTATACGATTGGAAGAAGAATGGGGTGATCATTTAGTTATGCATAAACAACTTGATGCTGCAATTAATCATTACATTGAAGCTGGGTAAGTCACTTCAGTTCTAGATTAACCGTAGACTTTTCGAAATAGATATATGTTATTATGTTGCCATGTCTTTTGGACTAATTTATTTACTCTCTTGTCTTAGGTAAATATATTTTCTTTCTTTTCTATTTAGGTGTTCACTGAAAGCTATTGAATCAGCGATTCAAGCACGACAATGGAATAAAGCTGTTCAAATCGTTGAATTGCAAGATGATGAGGTCGTTGAAAAGTATGTCTATTTATATAGATTTAAAATGTGATACAGTGCTCAAAATGCAAAGCCTGAATTTCGAAAATCACTCTTCTATAGTAAATATTTGTTTTTATTTCGTGGTAGTTCAGTTCAACGATCTTAAGTCTATGTGTTGTGGCATCAATTTCTACCAATGAAATGTCTTCTTTTGGCTTTCACAATAACTTTTTTCACTTATTGGGAAATCAACCATTAGATTAAACTGTTTGATGATGGTATGTTTAAATAACATTTTAATGTGAATGCTTGAATAAAGAACATCATGTTGTTATGCATTCTCATTATTCTAGATACTACAAAATTCTTGCTCAACATTATGTGCAAGTACAAGAATATGAGTCAGCTGAAAGATTTTATGTACGTGCTGGCTTACCAAGAGTTGCAGTTGAGATGTATACAAAAGTAAACAAATATGAAGCTGCTCACAATGTAAGATTCACCAATGCTACTCACCTGGAAAATTATTGGGTGGTGTTGAATAAGCCGGATTTCTACTTTAAAAAATAATATGCGTTTGCACAATTTGTTTTATAAGCAATTTGACTTTTGACTTAGTAGTAATGTTGCTTAAAAAATTGTTAAACTTTTGTATAAATGTTGCTTAAGTGTGTTGCTTAGCAGAAAAATCTGAGTTTTTGATATTGAAAATCAATGGAGGTTCTTACCACATAAAAGAGATTTAGATATGAGTAGAAATGTTGCTTAAGTTTTTTATATAGATTTTTCTAATGTTGCTTATAAAAAATATGTAGTACGATACACTAATTAATTTCCACTAAAACGTTTGCACGTATTCAAATATTGTTCAGTATAAATCCAGTGTTTTGATTGGTTTATTTTTAATATGATTTGTGTATTTTGTAAAAAAACGATACAGGCCGTGTTATTTTCTTAAATGGAAATTCAGCTTAAAGGGTTGATTTCCACTATACGAAAAATTTGTTGCGAAAAGAACACATTCTATGTGACATCAATTTCTACCAATGAAATGTATTTTTTTGGCTCTTGTGGTGAATTTTTCACCTAGTGGAAATCAATCTTAATGACTGAATTTGATATTATTTCTAGCTGAAAGCTAAACTACTCCATATAATCTTATGTCACCAGGGTTGTCATCCCAGTGGGCAAAAACTTGTTCAAAGTCCACAGTAAAGACACTAGAACAGCATTCGACTTTGAACAAATATTTGGCCACTAGGATTAAAGTGTTTTGCTCTATCTTGATTGTGTTTTGCTCTAGCTTGCAACTCGATGTATGAATCCTGAAGAAGTTACATCATTGTACACGACACAAGCAGAGCAATTAGAAGCACAAGGAAGATTTAAAGAAGCTGAACGATTGTATATTACAGTTGATGAAGCAGATCTGGCAATCAATATGTATAAACGTGTAAAAATGGTAGGTTGTATTAGTGATCTTGTAATTCAGTATTGTTTTAGTAGTGACCTGATAGCCTATGACTGGTGAAAAGTTTCTTTGGAATGGTGAACAAGGAGGTTTGTTTGTCGAATTGGCTGGCATGAAATCTCAAAATGATATAAATATATATGTTTTTTGAATGATTAAACGGTTTGCATGTATATTAAAATGATGTTAGAATAACTGGAATTCTTGATTGATGACAAAAGCGATCGTTACACCTCAATATTCTGCTCATTCTATTCTTACAGGAATGAGAGAAAGAAATGTACTTATTTATAAATGTAGATAATGTCTATTTAGTATGATCAAATGATTCGATTGGTTCATGAATTTCACGAAGATCTTATAACAGATACACATTTACATTTGGCCAAGGTATACTTTTTACCATATTCCTATCGTTTACACTTTGCCAACAATTGTATACTCATGTCCTACCACCTCGTTACTATTGTTTTATATTTGGCCTAGGCATACTTAGACTTCTTCTATCATACGCTTATTGTGCAGCTCTGTTGGCGCTGTTAATCTGAATATTGACACTAATCTGAGTTCAATTCCCACCACCATCAAGAAAATAAATTCCATATATTATCTTAGTATTTTCGTTTGTGTATGCTACACATAACTGCTTGTCATCTCTGTGGAGGAGAGCTTTTTCAGAATATTTTCAGCCAAATTGGCTGATAATATTCTGAAAAATCTCTCACCCACAGAGATGTATATTCATAATAATATATGAATGACGGTAGTACGATTTTTATCCCCAGCTCTTTTCTAGAACCTTAATAGTATACTCCATAGTATATTCCATGAGAGCATCCCAAATTTAATTCCTAGTAAAGATGCCATGGTTGATAAAATAAGTACCAGCTTGTTGGGGTAAGAGATTAACTTGACCTGGAAAAGGAGTGAGACACTCTCCACCAACCTAGTGGAAGAAACTAACAAAAAAAGAACCTTTGGGTTACATGCCTGACTTCGGTTGACAAAGGTTTACTCATAATCACATTCCATTACAAACCAGTTGTTTGTTGTTTTTCTTTGATATAGTCATCATGATATTTGTTGTTTAGGAACTAGAAGTTGATGGTCAATATAGTACTGCCGAGCATCATTATGTAGAAGCTGGTGACTGGAAAGCAGCTGTTAATATGTATAGAAGCAATGAATTGTGGGAAGATGCCTTTAGGGTATTTACAGAAACCTCTTTTGACACTCCAACTCCTTTTATTTTGGATTTTATAGTTCTCCACCTTTATTGTTCACCCTCCTCCCATTAAGGGTAATTTTCCTTCCACCACCTCACCCGCCCGTTTATTATGATCCCCCCTTTTATTGTATTCTAGAGAAAGTATCACTCCCTCCCTGCTATTACACCCCCCCTACAATTAGGCACTGGAGAGTAGTAACGTTTTTGTTAGCCCGCCAAACAGAATTTGTATGGGCTATTATACTATCACTTTGCATCAATGATGTTGTCTCACTTATCTTATTAGATTATGTTCCTGAAGTGCTCCCATTTTGAAATGTGATACCAGCATGCAAGGTGATAACTCGTTCAATTTTGTCCACTCGGGTCCGAGTTTTGGGTAAGGGTCCGAATTGCACCTTTTTGGTCCATAAAGACGTGGGTACCATCTTGAAATTTGATATCAGCATCCTAGGCAATATTACGAGACCACCGGCCATTTTTCCCCTACGTTTTTGACTCGAGACGAGTATCGGTGAAAACGGGATTTTTTCACAAAAGTGGAGACTTAGAAAAGAATTATAAAATTTTAGAAATTGAAGTTTCTTTTATTTTTAAAAATATACTATGAACATTAAAAAGCAGTTAGGGATTTAATTTTAATTTTATCGTACATATTATACATGTACATTATTTTTTTAATTTTAATAACAGAAACCATGCTAATGAATAAAATTGACACATGGTTTCAATTCAATAAAAAAATATTTATTGCAGTAAAGGCATATAGTATGTATTATGTATAGCCTATGTATATAGCTTATATACCTATAAACTATAGACTATACATAGCACTATAGTACTACATAATTAGTATATACTATATTATATATATATATATATATACTACATATACTATATATATACTGTACATACTATATAATATATACTATACTATATAATGTGCTCTATATTTATCCTATATACACTATACTATATACTATACTATAAAATATACTATACTATATACTATACTGTATAGTATATACTATACTATATACTATACTATGCTGTATACTATGCTATATACTATGCTGTATACTATGCTGTATACTATGCTATATACTATACTATATACCATAATACTATACTGTATACCATACTATATACTATACTATACTATATACTATAAACTATACACATTTTTTATGTAAGATTATTTTTCACTACACGTTTGTTTTTATGTAAGAAGGTACATGATTGTTATAGGCCTTCATGTTCTTAACCATACTACCTTTTTAAGGCTTAAAATGTTTGAATACGTTCTTAACATAAGCCTTTGTTGTTAATTTAAGGTGAATTTTTACATGCTTTATGACAGAAAACAAAGTTCCACACGGAAAATGTTTGGCTGAATTTGATGATTAGGAAACAATCTGCTTTGTGAAGAAAAATAATATTATATTTAAAAGAAAAATCGTTGTTAACTCAAAAGCCTTAAAATGTTCTTAGCATATTCTTAATTTTTAGTGTATTTATAAGTTGCATTCTAATAAGCTATGTTCTTATAGATAAAAACGTGTATACATATAATATATATATTGATTACTATATACTACATGTCTATATATACCATATTAAATATTCACCTAAATCATACATGTAACATATCCGGTATACATGTAGCCTATATACAAGTCTTAATTTAATTTAATAATTTATTTCAAAAAGATACGATTTCTTTAAAACTTTAAAAGCATGTATTCCTATATTACTAGATATTTATAGTGTATGCATAATGCTATGATGTATAATGCAATTCATATTTTACATACTAGGTTTAACATTCACTCGTTGTGGCGGCCTACTTTCTATACTGTACCTTTGATTTATTGTCTAGATTGCCAAACAATTTGGTGGTACTGTATCAGCTAAACAAGTTGCTTACTTATGGGCAAAGACTTTAGGTGGAGATTCAGCTATCAAACTTTTACAAAAGTTAAATTTACTGGAACAGTGTGTTGACTATGCTGTTGATACAACGTATGACCTCTTCGCTTGCTATACCCTCTTTATCTAACACTTTGTATCTGTGTTCCCACATATAGTTTCTTTTTTAAAATTCTAATAGTGATGATATATTTCATTTTCAGCTCTTACTGTAGCGTGTTTTTCACCTTAAGGGATTATTAAATATTTTGTAGCTAGATTAAAGTCTCTTGATATTCTTGTAGGTCATTCGACTTTGCATTTGAACTATCACGGACATTACCTAAAGAGAAACTCACAGAGATCATAATGAAATATGCTATGTTTCTTGAAGACGAAGGGAGATTTAAAGATGCTGAGGACCAGTTTATAAAAGCTGAAAAACCTAAGGAAGCTGTATTAATGTAAGTTACTCGAAATAAGAACGAATGATCACTGTGGATGATGAGTAGCCTGAAACCAGGGAGTAATCTAGAATTTTCATTGTCATTGCTGGAATATCAAATTTATTCTCGTCTTTTTAATTTTGTCACAGTTTCATCATATTTCTTCACTTTTCCTTAATATTTCGTCACTTTTAATTTTTTTATGGATTTGTGCTAGGAATTATCAATGAAATAAATACTCATTTAAATCATATATTGTACCAAAGGAAAAAAGATCGTAACAAAGTTAATGTATTAGTTTTTTCCTTTAAAACGTACTTTTTTTCACCTATATTAGGGTCTGCAATTTTAAATGTTACTTCTCCACAGTAATTATTAAGGAACACTGAATTTATGCTCTGTGCTTACGTGTTTGTTGTTGATGTTGAGATTGTTTTGTTCCAAAAATAATCTACTCAGTCTTCATCTCTACGATTTATAAGCATGCGTTATAAGTATGGTAATACTTATACTTCAGGTATATTCATCAAGTGAACTGGGAAGAAGCAAAGAGAGTAGCTGAAAAATACGACCCAGAAAGTTTGGTTGATGTTCTGATTGGACAGGTAACATAGTAAACTGTTGTCTGTTACCTGCCAGCACGTAGCATCTAGTCAATGTCAAAAAAGCGCCAATGTCAAAACGATTTAGCATTTAGGTGCGCGAAAATTAATGGTCCGAAAATATACAATTTAGCATGTTTTCATTGGATAATTAGTAATTACGTTTATTTGTTTATAGGCACGTCTTTCATTTGATAAAAAAGATTTCGCTGACGGGGAAAGTTTCTTACTTCGTGCACAAAGACCTGAACTTGCTATTCAGTTTTACAAAGAACACAATAGATGGCCAGATATATTAAGAATTGCAAAAGAATATCTTCCACATAAGGTAATAACGCTTATTATCTTCATTCGTATACTGTGAAGAAGGCCTAATGACTTGTAAATTATTGGTGTCACTGTTGCCCGGAACCGATCACAACACTCTTCTCTGAAATTGAGAACGGCCACTTATTGCAGGCTCTCTATCGCTCTCTATTCAAGCAACAGTTTTCTTTAATATCAGTTTATCTTTTTTATAGCTTGCTGGCTACCAAGATGAATATGATCGAATAGCAACAAAGAACAGCAGTGATAAGTATGACGTCATCATAGTTGTTTATATTGCATTCCAATGTCACTTGACCATTATGTGTCCGTATTGTGTGTCCACGTGAATTATAAGTATAAAGAAGTATAAATAGCTGGAAGAGGAAGTTATGGCATTGCAACAAATTCTACTTTGAGCATTCAACGCCTCGTTTTCATGTATTTGTGAATAGGTCTATAGCTCCTGCGACAAAGAATACTAAATCAACATCTTATAGTTAATTGGTTCCTTCTCTAGGAGGAACCAATCAATTGTAATTTCGTCGACAAGACTTATTTTCAACCCTTGGTCGAGGAAGAATATTGTCAGTTCTATATATTTAAAATAACTGTTTTTAACCGAAATTAGAAGGAAGGGGGTTTAAATCAGAAAAGTAAACAATAGGTATAGGAGTATTGAAGAGTTTTTATGAGAGTATCTTTATCCTGTATGCGAATAGTTATTTCGACATATTATTACTTTTTTGTTTTATTTACAGGGGTGCTGATTCGTTGATTTCACAAGCACGTGATTGGGAGACAAGGACTGAATACAATCGAGCTATTGATCTATACTTACGTGTAACACCAGACATGACTAGCAAACAATCAGTACTTGAAGAAATATACACTAAAGCTGTTGAGCTAGCTATCAAATTTTCGAAAGATCGTGCTGTTAGTATTGTTCACGAAGTTTGTAAGAGGTTACAAAGTGTTAAACTATATGAAACTGTAAGTAAACATATTCTTCTTCTGTGTTTTTTTTTTGCATCTGTGTTATTCAATTGGACTTCGTGTCAGAATTCGTATTCATTTGAATTTAATGTCTGCTTATGATCGAATTCAGTAATTTTATGGATTTTATGTCAGTATTTTCATGCAGTTGTTTCTTATATCAGTGTTCGCATTCAGTTGGATTTTCTGTCAGTGCATGCATTTAGTTGGATTTTATTTCAGTGTGTTTACAAGAGATTTGTCAAATTTGAGGTTTCATAGATCTATTCACAAATACATGAAAATTAGGCGTTGGTTGCTCTAAATAGAATTTGTCGCAATGCAATAACTTCCTTTTTGTGTATAGTCACTGCACAAAAGGGAAGTTATTGCGTTGCAAAAAGTTCTACTTTGAGTAGCCAACGCTTCGTTTTCATGTATTTGTATTATTTCTTTTATGTTGATTATTTTAGGCTTCAGATTTATACCAAGCAGTGAAGTTATATAAAGAAGCTATTAATGCTTGTATTGAAGGAGATTTGTGGACAGAAGCGAGAGCTATTGCTTCTGATCTTGCACCCAAGTAAGTTGTAAATTCAATGGGAAAGGACGAAGTCGTTGGTTTTTTACTCATCTCTATTTCAAACTCTGAGATTACTAACCTTGTACCAAATTTCTACACAAGACGTAAAATTAGTCAAAACTTTATGCTTACAAAAAGTAACCTCTTAGGAAAGGTTGATTCTGCCATGCTTTAAATTGTTTTTTTCAACGCTGCCCTGAAATTTGGGGAAATCGTATGGTTCTATTTTATATAATTACCTGCTATAATAGCTATACTTTAAAACTGCCTGCATCAATATCCGTTTATGCTCATTGAATTTTCAAAATTGCTAACGCACTTTACATTGATAGTTCAAAAGGTATAAAGCCAAAAAAGCCACAAAACTCAACTAGGGTTAAGAAGAATCAGTCTTTTCTAGCAGTATACAATTGCTCTAACTAAATGATCACTAGACCTAGAATGAAAGTTTAAAGTTCATAAAAGATCTCGCTTAGTTCAGAAAGCATACCACTCAGTGGTCGAAATAAGAGTGAATGAGTATGCGAGCTTATGTGTTTGTGGTGTTTGACATGACCCGTTTGTATTTATCACAATAGTTTAAATTTATTAAACCCAGGCTTTTTAGGCTACTGTATGTAGGGGCTGGTGGTGCACAAAGTGCCCGCAGCCTTTTATTTCCGAACCACTAATGCTTATGACATGAAATTTGGTACACTTATAGAACAACTCAACACAAACACTTTGCCATAATAATGCCAAATTTTAATACCATACCATTAGCAGAAAAAAGTTATCGCAAAATGAGGATCCCCCCCCCTCAACTCCTGCGCCCCCCAGTTTTAATAGGGTTAAATCAAACTGGATATATCCATGCACGAAGAATGCCACATCGTACCCATATTAGCCTACGATATAGACCTTTGCTTGTTTAGCTCGATCGATGCACAAGTGTCATATTTTTGCTTCTCTCTCGGTCCGCAAAAACGTAAACAAAGAATTAAACCAATCTGGGATTTTGTGACGTTTGTGCATAGGCTACATCTAGGACTATTCATGTAGACTAACCTATTTGTGTTTTTCATAGTATAGTAGATCAAATCAAACTAGATTATCCATGCATGAACATATAGTTCATGTTGTAGTTTTAGTGACAAAAAATCGGGAGATAATTGACCAATGAGGCATGAAGAATCAGTACATTAAACTTAAATTTTTTGAAGAGTACATATTTACCAATCTCTTCGGTAGAGCTTTACGCTTGTCTGCACATACAAAGTTGTTCCGTTTGAACAGAGATGTGAGAGGAATTGGTGACAAGTTACAGTGTAAGCACTGTGTGATTTCAGGGGATAAATTTCTCACTTGCATTTTTTCTGTTCAAATTATAATCATAGACTAAAATAATGCCAAGTGTGGATACAAAGAAAAAAATAGGTAACAAACAAAGCCGGTTTCAGTGCATTCCTATGCAGAAATCCAATAAACCGTAGTGATTATTTACTCTTATTTCGATCACTGCCACTCCAAGTAACAATATTTCCCATCCTAGGTTAACAATAAAATTTTCTCATCTTCTTATTTTTATAGACATGAAGACTATGTCGAAGAAAAGTATGTTGAGTATCTTAAGAGTAAACAAATGGCTGATACATTGATTGGTGTGGATGTCATTGCTGCGTTAGATATGTACGTCGAACAAAATCAATGGGATAAATGCATACAAGAAGCTGAACAGCAAGTAAGGAAGAGTTATTTTGTTTCTTTGTTATGAAGACTTGGTTGTTGCAATATTGTATGATTATACATGATTGGTATTCCTCTCTAAATGCATGCCAGTAATAATGGTACTGGTGGTAATAATGTGCCACCTCAGTGGGCAAGTACTTGTCCAAACTCCGCAGTGAAGTCGCTAGAACAACGTTTTCAACGTATCTTTACTCGGACTTTTAACAAATATTTGTTCGCTAGGGTATGTAGTATTTCACGCCGTGAGTACTATTAATTCTTTCGCTTTTATATGAAATGTCTAAGGCCATATTTCTTGAATTGGTAACGCTCAGCGCTGGAAATAAGACCAAAATAACAAATTGTGTAGGAGTGTTTTTTAGCATAACTTCAGGTTTTGTCGCCATAAACTATGATTAAAATCACAACACTGGTTTCATGATATCAATTTTCATTCATTTTTTAGAGTTACGAAGTTCTCACAAAGTATGTTGCTTTGTATGCAGCATATTTAATCAAAGATGAAGACCTGGTCAAAGCTTTATCTTTATTCGTTCAACATGGTACTCCTCCTAATCCTCAGGTAAGTTTGACCAGTCTATTATATTTTTAACCGATAATATTCCCAATACTCGATATAAGAGCAAATAAATCACTCCTCCACTTATTCTTTTTTGAGTTCAAAACTCCCTTTCCCACAATGATAATTTGCCGTTATTGGTAGCGCTGGTTAAATTCTTTTTCGTTTCATGTTTTTTTATGTTACAAATTACAGTCGTGTGTTTTGTTCCAGAATTTCAACATTTATAAAAGACTTGTGGAAGATTTATTTGCAAAACCTGGATTAAATACTGCTGATTCTTATAAAGTATGGTCTGATCTTCGTACCATGTTATATGATTTGGTGAGTTTTCTTTGATTGTTTGTTGGTTTTTTCCCGCTTCTGTTTCAGATTGACTTTTTTGTTAAGTTGTGTGGAAAAGTTATAAACTATAACTGTATAATCCTGATATTTGTTTTCGTTCTAGTGTGAAGGATTCACAAAGAAGCCAACGAATCCTGCAGTGATGGAGATATTCAACAAGATGTTACTTGTTTCACATTACTATGCCGTTAGAGCAGCTTCTACTCCACACAATTCTCTTGTAAGTTGGATCTCATTCAGAATATAAGTGCGGCTTCTATTGCGCACACCTCTTGTAATTTTCAAATCACTTAAGACGGGTCTCCACTAGTCAAATTCGCTTGCACGAATTTTAAATGAAGCCATTACATTGTTTGAAAGTGAGATCACCTGTCAGGTGACGTCTATATCCAGAGATCCGCCCATATGCTATGATAGAGAAGTTTCTATCCCAATCATAAAAAGTGTATGAGGTCAATTCCTACTAATAAAATGTCTACTTTTGGTTCTAAACGTGATGATTTATGAACTAATCTTGTAAGAATTTTTTCTTTTCTTTTAGGATGTTCTATGTGCAAAGATTTCTGTTTCATTATTGAGATATTCAGATATCATTCCTTGTGATAAGGCATTCTATGAAGCTGGAATGAGTTGCAAAGTAAACTATTTTTATGAGAATTTACGAAGTCTTAATTTTGTGAATTAATTACCGGTATTTCTGACTAAATATTTTCTATATCGAAGAATAGCATTTCGATAGCATATTTGTAGCTGTGGTATTATGCACTAGTAGAAATAAGAACAAATAAGCACTGCGTGGGTGTGGTTATTTCAGTTCTCCATAGTAGTTCTTTCTTCGATCACTATATTTTTTTATTTTAGTCTATCGGATGGGAAAACATGGCGTTCGTATTCTTGAACAGATTCTTGGATTTGAGTGAGGTACAACTAATATTCGTATTTCTGTTGCTTAAAGGTACATAATCACCTTTTTTGGTCAAATTTTCAATTTCTATGTCAAATGGATAAGTGACACACAGTGAACATACTCAGAAAATTTCAGAGTCTAAAAATGTCAAGAAGTGGCAAAACAAGCAATTCTTTTCTCTGAAAACAG
>JAULBZ010001429.1:0-22262 GCA_032360805.1 Neoturris breviconis | reverse complement strand
CAGAAAAATAACGTTAGAACAACGTTCTGTGAACGTTGTTCCAACGTTATTTTGCTGACTTTGAACAGGTTTTTGTCAGCTGGGATAGAGTTTTATAAAATTCCTGCGACTACTTGTAGTTAATGCCAATATATTATGACAACAATTCTTATATACGTAATTTTGATATATGTAATTCTTCTCTTTGTGTTTGTGCGCGATTATAAACTAAATTACAATAAATGATAGCTACGTCTTTTTTTCCTCGGTGAAATAACAAATATGGGATTTTACAGTAAATGGTTGCTGGGTACAATTTTGCTAAATTCAATCTTGTTTTAAGAATACATAAACATTGGCTCCAGACCTCACGCGATTTACACGTAGTATACAAAAGCCTGATAAACCTGTTTATCGTCAGACATATCAAGAGAAATTGTATAAGTTCCTTCCTGCTGTATTTTATCTTTATTCTTGTTGATAAAGTCAGTACCACACATGCTTTCCTGCAGACAATCGACGTCTACTAACGTCGGAATGATAACCACGTCTAGACGCCAAAAAAACGTCATGTCGGTATTAATTAGGCGTCGACGCCACACTGAATTAAAGATATGGAAATCTTGTTTCCAGACAAAACGTTGTCTAATAATCAGACATATATATTTTCCAGATACAACCGTTCCTCTGTATAAATGTTTCAGGGTGTCGTAACTTATGGAGAGCGTACGGGATTTTTACGACCCAGTAATATATTTAGAATATAAACTACATGGAATAATGTTATACAACATTACCGAATTACATTTTTAAGTAAATAAATAAACTATTCCAGTTTGAGGTCTGTGTACACAAACCTATACCCTCCTCTTGCATCTCCCTGTTTTAGCAGTAGATAAATAAGAAGTAATAGGCTGCTTTAACGTCGGTAGTTCTTTAAGATAAGCCAAGTTTTATTGGAAGAACGATAACGGCACAGTTGCCGTACCCTCCATCCTGAATGTACGACCCCTAAAAACTGGCCGTTTTTGCCTGCCATATATTTCACAAAAGTCGCAATCTTGCTTATCCTAAACGCTAAAACTATGTAGAAGGTTTCCCGCGTTTTTCGTGACTTCACAAAAGGGAAAATTGGGCCTAGTTTTCATCATTTGTGAAAAGATCTATCTAGATACATATTTGAATATAACTTAGTACCCATGCTTTCTTGTCTTACCGAAGCCCAGTAAGCATTATTTAAATACAACCTAAAACCCATGTTTTCTTTTTCTTACCGGAACCCAGTAATCATTACGTACTTCTCTTTTATATTTGCGAGGAAAGGGGGGGGGGGGACTAATAAACATATTAAAAATAATGTTCACTTTGGTACCATAAGGAACCATCTCAAAAATAAAATCTACTGAAGAGAGTGCTGAGTTAATGATTTTGCAATGGATTCGAACTCATGTTCAGTACTTTATTAATACCTCGAAAACAATATTTTCCCCCACCAAAGTATACATGTTCTGAACTGTATTTAAGGATACGGACAGCCTAACATAAGTGTTATATTTAAAATGCGAATTGTTGAGATAATAGCCCTTTATATCTATTTTATTTGCTTGATATATAATTTGTGGGAATATAGCTGTTTTTGAGATTTTACCATGTCTCATACCAAAGAATTATGAAGACGAAAAAAAAAATTAAAACGATTTTTGTTTATACCATCTTAATCTGCATAAAAATATCTAAAAGAGGAATCCCAGACAATCGTTTCTAATACAGTATAATTCCCATGGTAACGTTTCAAAGTTATACTAGTTTTTTCTTATGGTTTTTCAGTCTTTATGACGCGATAACTTTCCAACGCATAATTTATTAACCAGGTGAGGGATACTATTTTAGATAATTTAACGATCTTCATTTTTAGCGTAAAATCAAAACTTGTCGATGTTTCGTTTGTGTACATAATTCTTTTTAGTGTTAGGTTATGCTCATAAATATTTTGCCGAGATATGGCCTAACTAAGATAAATATTCAACTTTGAGGTTACGCGAATTTCTTTTGAAAATCTCATAATAGATGTTTACTGATTTATATCAACTTCTTAAGAAATATAAATTTCGAAAGAATTTGAATAGCTAACTAAGTACTTTTGTTTTAATTTTTACTTCTTAAACGTCTGTGACGTCTATTATATATAATACTTGCCTTCCAACGATAATAATAAATTAATAAAGCTTTTTTACAATCACGAAACTTAAAAATGCCAAAAGCCAATAAAAACCAAAAAACTTATTCCAATATTTTTTTTCTTCTTTTTTTGGTCTTTAGTTTTCAAATGCAATAATATGAAAAGTCACCAAAATTGGATTTAACAGCGTTAGTGCGTCAAAAGTTATGCTTGGAGCTCGCAAAATATATAAATAACCACGACATTATCAATATATTTTTATTCTTTTTGAGTTAGCTGAATTAAAAAGCAAATATGCTAGTTGTGTATAGCATTTCCTTACGCTTCAGAAAATGTATACTTTTGTAGGGAATGAAAGCATAAGTTTTTGAGATATCCATAAAGTACTGAATATCAGTTTATAGGTTTTATAGGTTAGTTACTACCTTATCGGGAACAAAAAGTCGGCATAAAATTAAAACCGGTAAAATTCCAAGTCGGAGAAAATGTTAGTCAACGATTAAATAAATTAGTCACTTTTCCAAAACTAAATGTTTGGGATATATGTGAAATAAAACAATTTTTATGTGTTACTTTTCCTAAAAAACAATTTAGTCAATCATAGTTGAATGAGTGACTCTTTCTATTACGTGTAAGTAGCCCAGTTTTAAGAAATAAACCATGTTTCAAACCATTTACTGGTTCATCCTTTCCCTAGACTATACAGTTTTGCCTTCAGAAGAAAGACTGGTAAAGCTTTAGTCGGGTGAAAAACAACCGGGATTAATTATTTGTTGGGTTTATTTTAAACCGAGGATACTGTTAGTCAGGGAGAAACTTTCGTCACCAAGCCCTAAAATTGGTTACTTTCCCCGACTTTTTTTCACCGATAAGGTAAACATTAAAGGAGAATTTCAGCGAATTGGAAGATCACTTTTATTTCTAAATTAAGTATGATCTCCTGAAACAACCTTAGTTAATAGTGCGTGTAACCACAACTTCTGTTACAAAGTTAAGTACTGCCTAGGTAGTGCGTCACTGTGTATTGTCTAAGTAAATTAATGTCTTCGTGCGTGTATTGTACAAGTGATGCGTGTTCTGTTTGAGATCTATGCACGTTAGATAGCCGATAAAATACTTTATACTTTAATCTGGCACAGCCAACTTCATTCCCATGACTTGCTTCCTTTAGGGGATGCTGTCCAAAAGAAGCCCTTGGAACGAGGTTGTGGCATAGCTTAAAATACTGTCCTATACGGTTCTCAGAGAGCTATACCCGCAGCTATGTGGCAAAGTTGCGAAAGATCGGGAAATCTTAGGGGGATGTAGTGAAAGCCTACCGAACACGGTTCCGCATTTCTCCGTAGTCGGACTGTGTATTGCTACATATGTCAATACACCGTCTGAATACGGAGTAATACGGAACTGTATTCGTTAGGCTTTCACGCTCTGACAGTCTTTATTTGGTAGATTTTACCAACTGAAAGACAAGTGCAGTATATGGCAGCCCTTACATTGATTCCTAAACTAGAAGAAACCAATCAAATGAAAGATCATTTAAAGCAAAACTCATTTAGGGGTCTATGTAAAGGCTGCCTATGTTAAATCATTCTTAAATAGAAAAGTAGAGTTTTAAATCCTGCTGCTGTACAGCGATTTCATTTGACTGAAATTATAAAGAAACATCATACATACTCCGAAACAACTCGCTCTAATTTACCCCAAAAGATATGTTCAAAATCAGCAGTAAATATGATAGAATAATGTTGAAAAACATGTTCTAACGTCTTTATCACAAAATTATTCGTATTTAGATTGCTGTGAGTCTGAGGTTTCTAATAATATTTTCTTCAACTTTAGAAACCAATTTAGAAGGAAGATTTTGTTTTGGTAAAAAAATGCTCCTATTACGAAAAAAGAAAAAAGAAATTATAATTTGTTACAAAATGGAAATAATTTCATTTTTTTTTTTTTGATTAAAGGATTTTAATTATTATTTTATTTGTATTTTTTTAAAATAGAAATCTATTGGACTCTATATTCTATAAAAAATGGAATAAAAGCTTTATTCACAAGCCTGAATGACTACCGAATACAAACTCGTATATGTCGGTAATACATAGTCCAAATACAGAGATATACCAGTCTGTATTTGGTGGGCTTCACAGTGTCTTAAATAACGAGGTCCATTTCATTGTTTTGATTAAATGCCACTTTTTTTTTTTCTAAAAAAATATGTACAACTTTTGGCGTTCATCAAAGTTTTGTAATGTCAAAATTACATTCTAATTCCCTGTAATTATTTTGTGGAAAACTCAAATTAGCATAAGAAAGTTCCATCATATAGCTTTCCAAAAACATTTAGCTTTTAAGTAACAATACGCTAGAACCACGTTTTCAATGGATTTTGAACAAGTTTTTTCCCATATGTATCAGCTTACACAGTTTCCTTCCTAGTAACTTTAATGAACTTAAATTTGATTGGTTGCTTTTTATAGGCGAACCAATTATAAACCAGACCGAATTAAATAAATAAGTACGGTGATTGATCAGAATGTTTAATTAGTCTAAACATAATTACTAAAGCAATAACCTTAATACACTAATTAGTCTAAATATATCCGTTTTCCATATCAGATCAGATTATCATTGTAAAACACAAATCAAAAAACAACAGAAAACAAAACAATCTTGCGGTTAAACTAAAAAACAGTATATATTTTGAAAGTTTATTATTGTAATCAACATCTTGAGTGAAAACGACAACTCGTTAAAAGTAATCATATGTAGAAGAATAACAAACTGTAACAATTCTTAATCTTACAAAACGAAACAAAAATGGTGAGTTTGGGTTTATTTCCAATAGGCGTAAAATTCCACGTAAGCCAAAAGAAGATATTTCATTAGCAGAAATTGACGTCACACGATGTGTGATGTCAATTTCTACCAATAGAATGTGTTCTTTTGGTTTATGTGCGAAATTTACACCTATTGGAATTAAACCTTTACCCGTTCTGGCACCCGTTCAAGTTTTTTCAACGTAAAAAGGACGTTGTTTTGACGATCTGATGTCAAAACAACGTCTGTTTTAGGCTGGAGAAATGTCACGTGATGCTAATTGTGTTTGTTTATTTGTTATTTAGTTTATTACATATATGTATATTTTTTCTTAATCGTATTTTTAGGAATAGTGGAGACATTTATTAAAAATAATGGTTATCAGAAGGGGAATTTATAGTTACCAAGGGCCGCAAGGAAAGTTTTCCAAAAATTTATAAGCGAAACAAAGTAGAAACTTGATGCAATGTAATAACTTCCTTTTTGTGCACGGCCACTTGTGGGCTTATATGATAGTTTTTTATATTGTGATAAACTCTGCAGTTTTGCTAGAATCTGTATGATTCTTGAAAAACTGATAAAGATAATATTTATTGAGTTAAACGAACTTTTATTTGATTGGTTTCTCCATTTCTTAATGTATCGTAGAATATATATACAGTTAAATGATGTGCTTGTGAGAGAGTCAGATCAGAAATAAATTCGTGGTTAGATTTACATAGATCATCTCCTCTCGGAATGGATCCAGGCATTATTTTCAATCGAGTTCGACCTGATTGATGCGTCAGGGACCATCTTCAAAATTCGTTTCAGAAAGCAGATATTTAAGGGCAGCTTTAAAGAAGTCAAAATTAATAAATCTGGGAATAATTAAGCTACGATGAAGAATGTTAACAAGCTGGCAATTGATTGGTTTCTTTGGTACGAAAAAGCCAATCAATAGCATGATCGTTGATTCAGCACCCTCTCATGGTAACGAATTTTGGAGATAAGGACGTGCATCAACTTTAATTAAAAATGTGGTAATATAATCATAACTACTGTATTTTGATTGTCTCTTTACTATATCTCAATATTGTTGCATGAAAGAAAACTTAAAAGCCCACTTACATTATAACTACGGTATAAACAAGATAACACTCGCAGCCCGAAATAATGCCGAATATACGGACAGTCTATGGATAGTCTATTGCAATATACAATAATACATAGTGGAATATACGGAAATATACCGGGCCGTATTCAGTAGTCTTTTACGCTTTAACTGTGAAATTAATAAAAAAATAACTTTCCGATCCTTCTGAAATCATAATTAGGGAACACTAGATCCAAATAACTTGAAGCTGAGTTTGAAGTATGGCAAACAATTAATAATAGACTGGTTGGAAAAATCATTTCTCAAGAATTATTTTTCTGGACAAATAAAGAGAATGCTTGAAGATAAATGGTAGTCCGTAAACCTTGACAAAAGGAAATTTCAGCGTTGTTCTAGCGTCTTTACTGCGGACTTTGAACAAATTTTTGTCCAACTGGGTACTATCTACTATTACAATAAGTTAGTGTCCATTAGTGTCAATATAACAAAGCCTTGTAATATAGCAATGCGACTTTAATAATAAATATTATTTATAGTCAGTTCATATGAGTGGATGACGACGGTATTTTGGCTTCTAGTCTTTACTTTTCACGTGAATAAAAATTCAATAAATTACATCCCTGGCAAAATAAAAGTGTAGGTATGTAAGTACGGAAATGGAACATTTACGATATTTGTTAGTGTAACTATATGGAGCTAGAGACCTTGAATTCATAATAGATGATTTTTGATGTTCCTGATTCACACTCATTATAACAAAGACGATGGACAAAAACCTATTCAGAGTACATACTAAAGAACGACGTTGTCTTAGTATATTTACTTTTGGCTTTGATCAAGTTTTTGCGCACTGTATTGTAGTATTGCAGTCAAATAGCTTGAATGTGAATTGCAAGATCGTTGTCTCTGAGTTTTGAGAAAAGTTGTTCTGTGACTAGTTGGATATTTATACTAGATGGTCGTCCTCATCAAAGTTCTTTCTGATTGCTGTTAGACTCTTATTATTATTGCGATTAAATATTTGTATGAATTTTTGGTTCAAATATCATGAACAAAATTCCCTTTGATCATATGATTCTTTCCTGTCAGTCCCCCGTACTTTTATTATTTTGAAAGGCATTATTTACTTCTTTTTATATATTTTCGGGGGGTAAAATTAACAAATACATTAAAAATAAAATGTGTCGGGTATTGTAACCCCCTTAAACGAAGTATTATTTAGTGAATTTCTTCGACAATATTACGAATATCAGGGGGTTATAACCATAGAAAAGAGTTGTATTTTAATTCTAGAACCAAGTGATAAATTTTGAAAATAAACTAACAGACTAATAGGAAAGATAGGAGATACTACACAGTAATATTCGATTAGGGATCCAGCCACCAAATACTTGTTCAAGGGCCGCAGTAAAGACGTGAGAACAACGTTAAAAACGTTTTTCTAGCGTGTTTACTGCTGAATTTTGACAAGGTATTGTCGATTGGACGATTTGGTTTTAAAAATAGCTTTTTAAGTAGATCTAAAGAATCTAAATTTTGGACAATATTACAACAAACATAGAACTTCACGAAAAGATGTTACATGTCAACGAACTTGCAATAGATTGTTTTCTACGGTACGAAGCTTTCAATTGGATATTCGGTGCGAGGAAACCAATCCATAGAATGATCGTTGACTCAATAATTGAGATGTTATCTAACAGAAATCCTTAATGAGTTATTCAATGTTTAGGTGACAATGTCATTCTTACTTATACTGTTTTTGATCAGTTATACCGAATGTGAACCAATCAAGAAAAAACAAATTACATTCAAAACAAATGATGAAGTATCAAAGGATGAACAGCTGCCCATCGTAAATGGTAAGTTTTGATCATTTTTAAAAATCTTTGTAGAACGATTAGAGACGTTAGAACAAAGTTTTCGACGTTTTTATATCGTTTTTACTGTTGACTACAATAGTGATGAAGAATTGTCGAACAGGTAAATAAAATCCCACTCCAGTCACAACTGACCAAAAATGGAAGAATATCAACCCGGAGGCAAAATATCAAAATATTTTAGTCGGGGCTCAAAATTCCAGCTGGGCTAGCGATCTATTAACGATCTATTGCAAGTTCGTTTATCTAACACACTTCTTTACAGATGCGTTTATATAGAATTTTGTTATTTTAGTTGATTTAACCCTATTTTTTTATTTTATTTTTTCCAATCAAACCTCTCTCTTTCAAGGCCGAGGCCACTACCAGAAGAAAGGGTATTTTTGACACGGAATTTTTCACTAATAATGGAAATTAACCTTAAAATCGATGAGCTTGTATTTGATTGGCTTGTATGAACCAATTACAAAATCGTTGGCTCGTTTTCACAACTACTAATCTAGTGGGCATATGGCGTCAAAATGACGTCACGTTGTTTCGAAGTTGATCCGACTTCTTTTATTTCTAGGTGATTGTCAAACAATACCATTCTACATGGAATTAAAACGTAAAAATTGCGCACCAGTGAACGTTGAAAATAATATGTGTTTGGGTCATTGTTCATCTACTGTTTATATGAAATCAAATGGAAAAGATTTTGTTGCAGAATGTCACGTGTGCAAACCTTTACGTTATAAACAAGTTAAGGTGACATTTCATTGTACTTCTGGTAAAAAACGAAGAAGGAAAAGAGTAAAAGTTGTTGCTCAATGTGGGTGTAAAAAAGTATCATGTCAAGAATCTTTAAATACGATAACAAACAAAGAAGAGAATTAAATTGACAAATCACTAATTTATCAACCTCGATCCCAGCCTTTCCATCGATTTATACATCAAGAGAGAAGAATCCTTGAGATCGAGATTGTTGAATTAATAATTTTCTCTTGCCAAGAACAACGATAACAATCAAAGACATAATCGTTCGACGTTGTTCTAGTGTCTTTTGCCAATTGGAGAGAAAAAATAGTGATTTAGCAGTGAGCACGCACAGCGTGAAAGCCTACCGAATACGGTCCCGAATTTTTCCGTTTTTGGACTGTGTATTGCCATATATGGTAATACACAGTCCAAATACGGAAAAATTCGGGACCGTATTTGGTAGACATACACGCTGTGACGTTTGAGCATGGATTCACATTTTAAAGTTCTTCAAAGAAAATATATAAAATTTATCTCCTTCAAAATACATTTAGATTTTCGTCATGTATATATTGTAAATAGAGATGTAGAAATGAAACAAACATATTTTGTGTTTCTTTGATTCGTGTGCTGTAACGCGCACCCGCTGCTTCTTGTTTTTTATTTGTTGAATAGTTTTGCATAGCCATTGCTAAATTCGGCTGAAACTAGCCTTACTTACATCTATTTTAATAATCGGTCGCAGTTTTCGACGTTGTTCTAGCGTCTCTACTCCTAATGCGGTCCTGGTAATTCCCCTCTGACGCCATACGACGTCTAATTAACGTCGAAAAGACGTTGTTTTGACGTATAGACGTAGAACCTCTTTTTTACGCTGATTATACTTTGTGTGCCCATTGGGACAGTCCGTATGTGGATAGGACCATCATAGTATGAAAGACTACTGAGTAAGGACCCGTATATTTCCGTATTCGGACTATGTATCGTTCATATACCGTAAATGACTGAATTAGCACCCTTACCGAATAAGCGCTCCTTCTCGATAAAGCGTCCCTCCCTAGAGGTAATAATATTATTTTGCGCCCCTGCTGAATAAGGGATGTTTATTCAAACAAATTTATCACGAAAAGAGAGCGCTTATGTAAACAAAAAGCATAAGTTTTATACATTTATACATGTTATTTTCTAATTCCTTCGTCAACCGAAATATTTTCTTTTTCCCGAAGCTAAAACACAAACAACAAATATTTTTCCGAAATATATTTATTCATGTTGTTGTAGCAATTAGTCTGGAAATATTGGAGCTTGATTAGAGGCTACTGCGTAAGTTTGTTTTTAGGACCTTTCCATTTACCATGATGCTGAAAATCTATGTTGATCTAGGTTATTCGTTGGTTCTAGAACGGAAGGTCTAGAATGTTCCCTAGTAATTAAAATTATTGTTTCCTGCAAAATATTCTCACTTACGGTTTCCTCAGCTTCGGGTCTGTCCTTTCTCTCATTATTTACAGAGACTGTTAAACTCGCTGTCATTCTTTTCTTAGTTTTAGATGTAGTTGGTTTCAGGGATGCTGTTGTTGTTGATTCCAAGGAAGTTGATGAACCAAACAAGTTCTTGAACAATGCTATAGCTGACTTATGCCGTTTATATCGCAAAATTCGAAAGATATACACGATGCAAGATCTGATGAACCTGTGAATATTTGGCGGGCTTACTTCCACTTTTATAATCTTTTGTCAAATGACAACCTTATTACCTTTGGGAATCGGAAATAAATTCAATATAAACAACAAAATGCAAAGATTCTTATATGTAAAAAATAAATACATCTAAAATTGTATACTAAAACATATACAAATTTAGATGTATTTATTTTTTACATATAAGAATCATTGCATTTTGTTGTTTCATTCCAACTCAAAGTTTTTTTTTTATAATTCTTCATTGGAAATCATAGCGAGCCGCCGAAAAGCATTAGTATTTACCGGAATAACAAGTCTGTAGTGTGTAGATCCAGAAAAGTGTTTACTAAGACCTCACAGCATTGTATTTTTTATTGCAAATAAAAAAGCGCCTGTTGAATAAGTGTAAGATGTTGAAATTTCTAATAAGCGCCCCGGACCCGGCCATGACCCCGACCCCGCCCCCGGCATTCAGACATGCACGGTGTGGCACTACACAAAGTCAAATGTTTGTAACAAAATGCTCTTCACAAATGTCTAAACATAAATGTGTCTAAACATAAATGTAGCAAACGACCATTAGCAGACTAAACAAACTCTGTTGTTGCTAGAGGCCTGGTACCCAACGTTCTCAAACTAGCTGTTTAAACTGTTGTTTCTAGAGGCCTAGTACTCAAGGTTCTCTAACTAGCTGTTTAAACATATTATGGTCACATAATACCCAGTGGGAAAAAACCTGTTCAAAGTCCGCAGTAAAGACGCTAGAACCATGTTTCAAAGTTGTTCTAGAGTTTTTACTTCGGACGTAGAACAAGTTTTGCCAACTGCGGTCATGATAAAAATTATTCTAACCGCCAGTAAGTACAACTTGAGTAGTTGCACTTAAGGAATCAGGCAAATACAGTAGATAAAAACTTGTTCAAAGTCCGCAGTAAAGACGCTAGAACAACTACTTGGATGTTGTTCTAGCGTCTTTACTTCTGACATTGAACAAGTTATTTACCAGTATAGTTGAACCTCAATTTTCCACGCAATTATTCGAATCCCCCGATTTTTCGAAATCTTTTGTTGATCCCTTTGCTTAAGAAACCTTCATGAATAACTCCGGATTTTTTGAACTGCGATAATTCGAATTCCCCGATTATTTATTTTTTAGGTCCCTTGGATTAAATACTCTCGAATTCCCTCGTTTTTCCAAATTTTTTGTCAAGGTGAATAGAAAATGCAGGACAAGTGTTCAAAAGTATCGTTTTTATTTAATCAATTTTTATTATTAAAACTGCTACAGAATGTCTTCAATTTTGTCTAACATTTGTTTACTACCAGTGAATAAAACTTTGCGCAAAAATTCCATTCCAACTTCTTTGCTCTTATTTTAAAGCCAATTTTAGCTAATTTAGTCGAAACAAAGGTGTTTAAGACGTATTTCTAGTATATTTTCATTCATGCACCCCTTTTGTCTGAATACTTCGATTTTCCAAACCCACAATTTTTCGAACTATTTTGTCGGTCCCTTGACAGTTCAAAAAATTACTGTATTATATTTGGCTAATTTCCAAAACTTACATTAAATAAAAAAAACATTTTGACCAACTTCAATGAATGTATAATGAATGTAAATAGCACGTAAATAGCACGTAGATGGCCACTTTCAAATGACTTTTGGGATGGTAATGTAAACATTCCAACTTGTTTTGTCACTTCATTCATTACAATTACTTCCTTGTTAACTCTTGTCAAAATGGACAAAAACTTGTTCAAAGTCCGCAGTGAAAAAGATAGAACAACATTAAACCTTTAATTTATCAGCTATGTAAAGAAATTAAAAGAGCATGCCGTGATTGCCTCTGCGCAAATCTCAAATCTAAATTATTGATTCATATATATCCTGGGCCAAACAGAACAACGTCAAACAATGTTGTTCTAGCGTATTTACTGCCGGATTTAAACAAGTTTTTGCCCATTGGGATATAACGGGTACGAGCCTGAAACAATGCTCAAAAATGTCTCCTCTGCAGTGATTATTACCTCCTATTTCAAACACTGAACCTGATATCGCAAATTGTGTCGTATAAGCGTTTCTTTAGTACCCAGAGCACCAAAATACCCCAATTTGGGGCTTTTCCCTAAAATTGCCATAGTAATAGTTGATTAATTATTTTATTATTATTATTTTAAATGTTAAAGCTATTCTTTTCCAAAGTTGGAAAAAAAATATTCTGTATTCTGCGCGATACAGACACGATTAAATGATAAGAATGTTTAATAATGCGTGATCTATTCCTGACGTCATGAACCAATTTGTCATCATTTTGGTAATACAACGTGTGCAAAATGTCCATGTGAAAATAATATGCTTGTCTCCGTTTTTAATTAAGTTTGATTATAACTAACTATAGATAGAATGGTTTAAGAAACAAACTAATTAAAGGTAGAATGGTATAGATAGAATGGCGTAAGAAACAAACTGGTTATAGATAGAGTGGCGTAAGAAACAACCTGATTATAGATAGAATGGTTTAAGAAACAAACTGATTATAGATAGAATGGCGCGAGAAACAAACTAATTAAAGACAGAATGGCGCAAGAAACAAGCGTTATGTCTGCTTCGACTAAACTGTGTTTACTACACTTTTTTTGTTTGTGTTTTATTTTTATAAGAAGTTTCTTATTTGTTTCTTAAATTATCAAAATGAAATACGAACCATATTTAGACCGGGGGCGGATTCCGCCCTCTGCCTGTCACATTATTATTTATAACGTCCGAACCACTAAAGCAATAGAGCTGAAACATTTTGACTTTACTGCGGACTTTTAACAAGTTTTTGCCAACGTTTGTTGAGTAAATTCATTTATAATTTCATCCGTTCCCAGACGTCTAAATAACGTCTTTTTACCTTGAAAATACGTTACGTGACCATTTGGGTTCTGTCTAATATATTTGCTTCTTGTACATCAATTTTGCTTATATCACACGTAAACAAAGGTTGAGGGATATTCTTTCAGTAGTTTAAATAAGATAGACTGGCAATGTGTCAGAACATAAACAAATGTGTTAGAACATAAACAAACCATTTTGTGGTTTTATTGGAATGAATGAATGTTACTTAATTCGAATAAAAAACAAATCAAAGATATATATTTTATTTTCCTAATTTCTTTAAACTACAAATATTTTACACACATTATTAATATCGTCACTTTCATCCACAACCAAATGATCAGTCTCGTTGAAGGCGCATAATCATCCTATTTTGTCAAAATTATAAAATCTATGTCAAGTTCACTATTGGCAATTGCTGATCACACACTGAAAATTTCAGCAGTTATAAATAACAGGAAGTGGGTGAAATAAGCAATTATTTTATCAATCACTAGCTACAACTTCATGTAATCATGCAGAAAAGCGATGACGTTTGACCAAACACTATGGCTGCCACACAGTTAGCATAAAAAAATACAAAACTTTAATTACTCTCCACTAATAGTTATCTTTAAAGAATGAAACTTTCAGAATGTGTTACTGATATTACAAGCTTTTATGTTATTTATTTGGAATTTTGACCAAAATAGGGTGATTATGTGACTTTAAGGTCCGAAACATCATTAATATAGTGTACTCATCGTCACTTTCATCCACAACCAAGTGATCAGTCTTGTTGAAGGCGCATAATTATCCTATTTTGTCAAAATGATAAAATCTATGTCAAGTTCACTATTGGCAATTACTGATCACACTCGTATCTCTAATCACTTGTATCTCCACTAATAGTTGTCTTTAAAGAATGAAACTTTCAGAATGTGTTACTGACATTACAAGCATTTATGTTATTTATTTGGAATTTTGACCAAAATGTGACTTTAGGGTCCGAAACCGTTACGTTTTGAAACGGATTAGGTTTTGACCATTCCACTAAAACGAGAAGACTTTAATATTTGTATCAAACTCTTTTGTGATTCTATGCGAGGTATTTATTCAAAGGCAAATGTTCCTTAAAAATCCATGGCTATTGAAAGGTTCTATTTAATGAGAGCCGTGTATTCGAGGGAGCTGCTTATAACAAAATGCATAAGAAGTGAGTGGGTAAAGGTACAAAATCAATACATATTACAAAAACAAAAGTTGGATGTATTCTTCCAAAGTTCAGTTATTTAAATAAGACTGAGCTGATGGCCTAGTTTGATGAAGAATAGAATGTCATGAACCTACAATCCTTAAATATTTCCTGATGGTTACCCGAATTCACAGTATCTTAGCAGTCACGTTTTTTGCTTGTTATTCTACCGATATTGATAACACAACCCCCTAAAATGTTGACATTAATAGATAAATTATATCGACATACTTAAAACATCAGGAGGTCGTGATCGTTAGTAACCCGGTTGGAAAAAACCTGTTTAAAGACAGAAAAATAACGTTATTTTGCTAACTTTGAACATGCTGGCTGGGAAATAGTAATTCCTAGTGGAGAAAAACTTGCTCAAAGTCCACAGTAAAGACGCTAAAACAACGTAGTTGTATAAAAAACAAAACAAGAATAATTATATTTCACAACCATAGTGTTATTATTAGTTTGACATTTCTGTGGTTTTAATCTATGACCAAACGTTTAATCCCAAATAGTCGTGGTTTTTAGAGCGAAAGTTTTTACTCGAAAGATGAGTTCTACACTTATTTTTATTCTCTCTAATATTTCTCTCATTGAATAAAGATGTGATTTTTCAAGAAGATTCTCATTAACGTTTGAAATATTGCTGAACCAGCATTTTTGAAAATTTTAGAGCTCCATAACTTTTGAACCGGTCATCAGAACTTAATTATCTAACTTCATTTTGCTTATTTTTTTGCGGCCAATCAAATGGTACATTTAATTTACAAACATTTTCATAATAAAATATCCCTTGTGACGTAATCAAAATGACAGAAATGCTATATTTTGACAACAGAAGCAGTGCACTTAAAGTTGCATAATCACTCTATTTTGGTCAAAATTCCAAATAAATAACCCGAAAGCTTTTAATGTCAGTAACTTATGCTGAAAATTTCATTCTTTATAGACAACTATTAGTGGAGATACAAGTGATTAAAGTTTTGTATTTTTTTAAGCTAACTGTGTGGCAGTCATATTGTTTGGCCAAACTCCATCGCTTTTCTGCATGATTGCATGAAGTTGTAACTAGTTTTTGACAATTGCGTATTTGACCCACTTTCTGTTATTTATAAATGCTGAAATTTGCAGGGTGTGCTCAGCAATTGCCAATAGTGAACTTGATATAGATTTTAGAAATAGGGTGATTATGCAACTTTAAGGGTATCGTAGAAGGCATAGAATTTACCTTGTATATATTATCAGCAGAATGGAAAGTACATAAATGTTTTGTTATTCAGGATCTGCGAAAATTAGCAGAAATATACACTATATACACTCTTGTATAAGCTCGTATACATTATACGCCCGTATACAATATGCGCCCGTATACAATATGCGCCCGTTCCCAAGGTCCTTATTTTTTGTAAAATTACAAGGATCGGAGACTTTTCATCTCTTCCGTCAAGAAGGCAAGGCGCCCTCGAAGCGAGATTGACTTTCAAAGGTTTGTAGATATACATTAACGTAGTTTGGAGTAATTACAAATTGCCATTGCCTATTTTTCTTGTCTATACCCACGGGCTTTATACCCAATGCGGACTGTTATTTGTCATGGGTATCATTCTTATAGCGTTAAAACATTTCCTCTCTGGACCTCTTCCTCGTTGTTAAGTTACTCGCTAAACGTACTGTATATTTATCGATTTAGAATTAGATAATGCTAAATTTGGACGAAACGATATGTGCGTCACTTATTCAACTATGCTAGAAAATAAAGGATGAAATAGATTAGGGGCTACCATAACAAGCCCACTCAATCAGCCCTGATAACGTTCCAATACAATTTCTCCCGATTTTTGTTTTTATAATATATATATCTGGACGACTTAGTTCAAAATTAGCATCCTTATGGTCGCTCTAGCAATTGATCCAACCTCTCCTTCCCGTTAGTATCTTTATCACTTTGTGTTTGTTAGTATCGTCCAAGGGTGGCCATCACCTTGTTTTAAGCATTTTCTGTTATAGTGATGGTCTCATTTCAATAGTCTTTATCTAGGCTATTAATATGTCCGTTAGTTTTTGTCACAGATTAACGGCCACCATGCAATACTTCACTTTCATGACCAGAACTCTTCCTTTTGACCAGGTTGGCAGAATAAACTATAGACGTTTATTTACTTATTTCTACTCCTCACGGTTATTTGCGTAAAATCAAGACCCGTGACTCTTTTTGGTACCTCAGCCTTGAGGCGACTCGTAATTAAAAAGATCTGGGCGTGATTATTGGCGACACCCTGAAGTTTCACAATCATACAGCGACAGTAGTGAAAAAAGGCAAGACTGCAATTGGTACCTTATATAAAGCATTAGTTCGAACCCATTTAGAATACGGGAATGCAATATGAGGTCCTTTTTATCTAGGGGGCATAAGATAAGTTGAATCTGTACAACAAAGTTGTTTTCGAAATTGAAAGATAAACCTTACGAGGAGATACTTAAATAACTTAAACTTCCATCGCTCGTCGACAGTCGAATGAGAGAGGACATGATTTCTGATGATCAAGACAATGGATTGATTAGTAAGAATTGACCGCAGTCTCTTTTTCACAGCGCAAAGACTTGAACACACCCTTGGTCGTTCTCAAAAGGTATTTAAACATCACTTGCAAGGACTAATTCGTTTACCCAAGGAACGATAATGATTGGAATGCACTCCCAAGGTACGCCGTTGAAGCTCCTTCTATTAATTCGTTTAAAGAAAGATTGCACAAGCATTGGGAACGCATCCTCTACACCATCATCGATAAGAGAGATACAACTAAATGCTATATTGCAAAAGGGTCCTTATCTACAGGCATTGCCTTTCATTTGACGGAAATAAATATTATTATATTATTAATTATTATAATACAATCTCAGTACTCGAATATTTGGAAAACTTAAGTAACATGTTATCAGAAGCACAGTGATCGAAAAATAGTAAACAATCACTGTGGATGAGGGATGTTTAAGCAAAGGTTCAGGCTTTATAGTCTGAAGATATGCTCAAATATCACTCCTACACAGTGATTATCTGCTCGTATTTCAAGCACTGGCAAACAGATGTTTTTTGTCCTTTAATTTTTCCTGACGGTCAGCTGTATTTCCAAAAATCAAACAGTCATTTAAATAACTGGGGAATCCCAGTATATGGTTCCGGCTGGAGCATAGTGTCGAAGTCACAAGATTCTGACCTCGCCTGTTTCAGTGTTGTTTTGGTTCTCAATCGCTTATGATATAACAATCCTCGGTCACACTTACCAAAGTCTTTTACTAATACACAATTGTATATCATATTTTGTTGGTGTGTGTGCTAAGTTATGATGTAGATCCTCCATCTTGTTGGTGTATGCAGAATTATGATGGCGTTCATATTTTCTTATTCCTGTCGTCTTCTGTATCTCTATCTCTTCATCTCCAACTCTCTGTCTCAAGTCATTGTTCTTTTTATACAGATTTTTATACAGATGCATAATCTTCCTGGAAAAGAAATTTTGATTATATCCTGAAAGAAATTCATGCAGTGTGCCTGGTATATGAAACCGGCTTGACTTCCACCCAGAGATTATTTTATTCCAGACTGTCAGAAATATATCTTCTCCTATACTGTAGCCGTAGCTAAGCTACCTAGTTAGCTAGCTAATACTTTCCTGCTTTCATTACCAAAAACAAGTTGCAATTTCCATATACAGGGTAAGACATGTCTTCTGTGGCGTGTTGGTTGTCTTTCCTCTTTTTGTTTGTGACCTTTTGATTGACATGCCATTTTTGGCTGAATGAGTGATATACAGAGGAATGAATAGATTTACATCATCTTTCATCATTTTTCAATGTCATCGAACGGATTAACAAAATAACATATTCTTTTGATATAATATTTCCCAAAGGACATTTCTAACAATAACGCATGACAATAGAATTGCCAAAATAATTATTCGAGATTCTTTGAAGCTTGCTGGTAGATGACTAGCTTTGAAAGCTTGTACTGAATTAAGTACCAATACGATAAATATAAATCCCAACTGAATAATTATCTTTCACGATATTTGTTTTCATCGCATACAAAGTGCACTTCATTTGTTGTTTTATAAAATAAAACGAAATGAATAAAATGCGACCATCAATAATGGCAGATTTCAACCGCCTTTGCTTTTTTCTTCTTTAGTTGGTATTTTTCTTTACCTCTGGAAGACAGAGAGAACAGTTCTAGTTTTATTCATAGTGACAGTAGCTGATATTGTCAACAACACTCTTACACGTATTGGATGAAAGGTGCAACGTGTTAGTAACTCCAACGAAGAGGAATCGCATAACAATCACAAGTGGTAATTGGCTAGTTAATTGAATGAACGTTAGTAACAAGTTAGATGCTTTTACAACTGACGTTTCACTGTATACGAGGGAAAAAACGGTAGATGGTATCCAACTTACCATCATGCCAGTAAATTACATCATTATTATGCTTAAATTGTCAGTGAATATTAAAGTCAAATTGCGATAGACGTCATGGAAATGCGTTTTATTGATAATTGCTATCCATCCGCGTAAACACGTCAATTTCTACCAATGGAATGTCTTCATTTGGATTCCGCGCGGAATTTTACGCTAATGGAAAACGTCCTTTTAGTCTAGAGTATGACCAGCTGCACACTTGAGCTTACTTATATAATCTTTTGATTGTTTGAATGTTCTATTTGCTATTTCTAAAAGGTCATACCGAATTCCATCCGTCATCTTCGGCATTTACAAGGGTTTTTACAGAAAATATCTGGTCCCATGTATCTGTCTCTTCTCTGTTGTGCGTGAATATTGAATGGTTACAGTTTAAATGTAAGAGATCATATGGTCTGTATAACTATATGAAAAGAAGTAGAGATAAATAGCTTAGACTTCAGATTGAAAGAATAATTCTAGTTTATCTCTTTCTTGTTAACCCTACTCAGGCCAAGGCTATTTTAGCCCCCCTCTCATATTTTTTTTTCATAACTTTTGAACGAATGGCTTATATGACTAGAAATTTTGGGACTTTTCATACAATTTATCTAGGATCATTTCAAAAAAAATTTTAGGTAACTAGAGATAACTTTTTTCTAGCAACTAAATTTTTGACAGGTGTAGGTGGTAAAACAAAAAAAAAACATTTTTTTTTTGTTTTCTTATTATTTTTGCCTGAAAAATGTTTTTGTATATAGTTTACCTAAAGCTCGTCCTGTTCCGAAATTTATACCAAGTTATCTTCGTTATTATGTTTAATTTTTAGAAATTCTTCTTTGTAACATTTTAACAATTTTATCATCATATCATGCAGAATGTGAGTATCCAACTGCAGTACCCGTGAAAATCTGACGTGGAAAGCGAAAATGGAAATATTGCTAGAACGCAATTCATTTTATTGTTATATTTGCTAATTATGAATGTTTTTTTCACAATAAGTAGCAGTTGTAATGCCTTGTAGAACAAATATAATTTTTTGTTGCTGAAAATTTCCGGTCCCGAGGACCGAAAGTGGTCCTGGGTCCGTTTGGAGAAAATCTTTGCAATTTTTTTTTTGGTCAGCAGTTTTCAAATACAATAACATAAAAAGTCACCAATATTGGACTTAATACGATTAGCGGATCAGAAGTTATATTGAAATTTCGGGTGTTGTGGTACAAAATATTATACCTTTATACTCGGTATCAAATGATCCAATATTTTCTCATCTCTCCATGTTTTGAATGAATAGCAAATAAATAAATGATACTGCGAAGAGATTCACAACTTTGGAAATATGTTTAGCTTAACAACGATTTGTTTTTTCTTTCAAATTACTTTCTCATTTTATATCTTGTTGCCTTCTACTCTTTCGTTTGTTAGTCTGCTGAAGATTAACATCAACATAATCCTACGCGGTGTTACATATTTCCTGGGAAAGAGATTGGGAAACAATTATATGTTTTTATACTTTTTAATGCACGTTAGAAAAAACAGATTGACAAAAGGATGTACTTGTAGATTTACACATTACTCGGTAAAATTATTGATATTTACTGCACTTAAGTATTGCTAAAGAGAAATATTCAGTCCGAATGAAATATTACACAAGATCGTCATTTCTTTACTCTTAGCTACAGCAAAAAAATATGTAATTTCGGTAATTTGTCCAATTTAAAACATTAAGGACAACCTTGTTCCCAGGGATTCTAGCCTTTTCGAAATACGGGAGTCGCTTTCCATTTTTCAAAATGGTAGCCATCTCTGGGAACGAAGTTCGGTTAAGGTGTGCGCTTTATTTATTCTTTATTTAAAGTTGGATACAAAATACATAGTTACTAAAGTACTAATTTAGTCCAACTGAGAAAAATTAAAATATACAACCTATAGTAAAAATGTGTAAAATAAAAGTTTAAAAGTATTCATGAACAATGCTTGCAGTTGCAATAGATTTTTATATTCATAATAGCATTGCGAAAAGCACTAATTGTGCTTAAATCTTTTGTAACTGCTGGTAGATTGTTCCAAGCTAGTGCAGCTCTAAAATCAAAGGAGTTTAATCCAGAAACGGTAGATATATGCGGAATATAGAGAGAACTGCCACATCGTAATCTATAGGAAGAGACTTTTTCCGCAAATGTATCCCACATAATTTCTGGATTTAGTCTTTTGATGGATTTGAAAATTTCCAAAACTAACAGACGAAGGTTTTTAGTGTGAATGGTCACTGTGTCAGTTTCAAGCAAATTTTGCTCAAAGCTATCAGTAAAGCAGTTATTTATTTCCCTTTAATTGTGCCCAATACCTAATTTGTCTTGAAATTGTCAAACATGCTGCTGCTGTTTCTCCTTAAAACATTTTTGTTTTTTATTATCAAAGAAAGTGCTGTCGTCGGATCAACATGAAAATAAAGTATGTGTACTTATTCCCAGTATGGGAACCTTTCGTACATCGAAATGTATTAGGACTGGAAAAAACTTGGAAAATTAACCACGCCAAGTTACAACTTTATGCGGACTCTTTATGTGTTACTAGAAGTATCTGTTCCCCTTAGAGTCAGCACTTAGTTAATCCTATTAGGCCGCGCGCTCAAAAGTCGCTGCATGGCGATTGGCCTTAAGGCGCATCATTGCCCTCTCCTATTTAAATAACAGTGATATCATACTCAAACTCATCTGGTATTAGAATGATTTCCAAAACATTATAGTGAAAATAGGTGAATATTTTTTATTTTCTTTAATATGACATATGACACACTATTGGATTCACGATTTTATGCTGAAGATATTTCTGATGTTTATTTTACATAAAAAGTTATTTTGGTATCAAAACATTAAATTTCATACCCAAGATAAGCAATGACGTCATACGTATGAAAGAATATAGTACATGCTAATCATTTTTATGCTAAAATGTAGTTTATAGTTAGAAGAACCTTTGTTGTATATTTAAAAGAAAAATATTCAACCGTTTAGATTTTATGGAGGGGGTTCTTATAGCCCCCAAGATCTCAGAGCCTTAAAAAGCCTGGGCCTAATAGGGTTAAGTACTGTAATCATCAAAAGAACATTTCTGGAATATTCCAAATTTGGCTGAATGGTGTTTGTGTTTTAGATGTAATACTTTTTTAATTTTTTTTACACCACGAAATAAATGAAAATCAACAAAAATAATGAATATTAAAAAATTGCAAATACAAGCTGCCCAGCCGGCAAAAACCTGTTCAAAGTCAGCAAAATAACGTTAGAACAACTTTCTTTGAACGTTGTTCTAACGTTATTTTTCTG
>JAULBZ010001428.1:0-22265 GCA_032360805.1 Neoturris breviconis | reverse complement strand
AATGTAAATAGTAAACCCTGATACCGTTTTTCAGATTAATTTATGCTGAACACGATGGCGTTGTTTTTTTCGAAAAATGAGAAAAAGTTTTAAGAGAGGAACATTAAATACAAAAAGAGTCAATTTTTACATTGTTTCATTTTTCTTCTCACCTGCAAAAAATTCCAAAAATAAAATTCCATATTTGGAAAGTTTATTCTTCTAGCTTTCCATTGATATATAATGTTAGTATTTGATAAAAAAGGAAACATGAATATTTCAATGTTTCAAAAGTCATACAGAAAGACAGGGAACTATCCATAGCTTTTTTGAGTAGACTCACTTGAAAATGTATCTGATATAAAAAGCTTTGTGACTTTAATATAATTTTTTAAAGGAAATTATTTGTATTTTATCTCAAACTTGACTACATTTCACTTTAAGTAACACCATGTATGATTAAAATAACTGCAATGCTTTTCTGGCACTCAACTGGACCTCTGGTGTATAATTCTGAGTTTCTATTCATAGTCCAGGTCCAGTTGTCTAATACTTGATTAATTTTGATTCACAGATTAATTTTATCGGTTACGGTAATCAACAGATTACTGTATTACAATTATTGGTGGATTGAAGGTGGATTAAATCGCTAGTCCATATTTTAGTTAGAAAATGTGGATAAAGGTGGGCTTTCACTCATTTTTTTTTGTGTGTGATGGAAACGAGAAAGGAATAGTAAAAAGCAACACATGAGCATGCCATGTCGTTTGTTTACATGTAATTGGAAAAACAGTCTGTCTTCTGTCCTCAAATAAGATTAACTAATTTCAACTTGTACCTGTTTGATTTTGTTTTACTTTCCTGTTCATTTCCCATTCCTATCATAGAAGTTTGAGTGGAAATCCAGCTTAAAGACAATGAAAATATTGCAATCTCAGTGTAGAGGAGAAATATTTAAGCATTGCCTCAGGCTTTGTAGCATGCGAATAGATATGTTATGAACTTACCATGGACCTGTTTCCTCAGGACAATCATTATGTTTCATAGATTATATATTATTCTGTTGCTTTATTTATAGTATGAACTGAATAAAAATGGATAAATATCTCATCAAAACACCAAGAACTCCAAAAGAAAAGAAAAACCCGCCTAAAGTTATACCCAAACGAAAACAAGTTACTATTGAATCACTTTCTGTATGTGTTTGAGAAAGATTACTTTCTAATTTAATTCTAACGGGACTCAAGGAGGAGAGCCAACGATCTTGAAATGGATTTATTTATTTACAATTTGCGAGCCTTTTGAACACTCTTCTGTGCAGGTTCACTTTTTGTCCAACTTAGACAAATCTCACAGTGAACAAAAGCATGTTCAAAGTCAGCAGTAAAGACGCTAGAACAACGTCATTGTCTACTTTGGACTTTGAACAAGTTGTTGATGTAAGAGCATAATAACAGTGGAGGAGTGATTTTTAGCATTTGTTGTCTCCCCGATGGTGTGTCTTATGACTTTTGATTTTTTAGGAAAGATGGGGGGGGAAGGATACCCGAGCTATATTCAAGCTCAAAATCTCACCTCCACATTGATTGTTTATTTTTATTTTGACCATTGTGGTTTTTGCATAGATTTTTGAATGGACATTTGATACCTTTTTTTTCTGGACATCACCTGTGGGAGGAGCGTTTTTTCAAAAAATAAGCCTCCCCAGGTGGTGTCTGACAGTTCTTTTGAGGCTTTGCTATTGGAATTCTAATAGGTCCTAAAATAATAAACATGTAGTAATAAAATAAAATTGACACTTTTTGGAAACTTATACTTATAATCTATTATGGTGTTGCTACGTAAGGAACCATCTCCAAAATTTCGTTTCAAAAGACAGATATTTTAGCATCTTTAAAGAAGCCAAAATCAACAAATTTGAGGAAAGTGCTCGTTGCTTTGATTGGTTTATTCGTCTTTAAATTCTTTAAATTCTTTAAATTTACTATTCAGTGTTCTATATATTTGCAAATAGGTAAGCACTGTGGAAGAGGGAGTCAAAAACCACTCTTCCACAGTGATCGTTTGTTCTAATTTTGAACACTGTTATTTAAAAAGAAATGGACCAAATCTTATTTCCTTTGCTTATTATATCTTAGATGTTTTATGGTTTTGCGAATATTAGTTGAACCATGTTCTTAAATGTGTACAGTAGTTTTGTCAATTAATTATATTTTTCGTCATGAATCCCATTGGTGAATCCCACGACGCTAGTCTTTGCTGTGGACTTTAAACAAGTTTTTGCCCCACTGGAATATATCTTTTTATTTTTATCTTTTATTTTTATCTTATCTTTTTAATATCTGCTGACAGGAGTACTACAGTGTTTGAAATAAGAGCAAATAATCACTGCAGAGGAGTAATTTTTGAGAATAGCTTGAGGTAATAAAAATCCCTCCTCCACAGTGATTATTTACTTGACTACTGTATAACTTTAAACTTATCAAAATAAAGTTGTTTAATAAAAAAAAAACCCTGACTTGTTCAAAGTCCGCAGTTGTTCTAGCGCCTTTACTGCTGACTTTGAACCAGTTTTTTCCCACTTAGTATTTTTATTTATATTTATTTCAGCGTGTTGTTGTTGTCGAACATATCAAGCATGCAAAAGCTGTGTTAAGCATTGAAAACCAAACTGTTGAACAAATTCTTTCTTCGTTAAAAGAACTTGATGAGTGTACACCATCTAAGGAAGTGTTGCTCGAAACAAAGATTGGACATACTGTTAATAAATTAAGAAAACATGACAATAAGAACATTCAAGAACTCTCCAGACAAATATTGAAAAGATGGAAATTATTTTATAGAGAACTTAGAAATAGACAACCAATCGAAGTTAGGTGTGATTTAAAAACTGAACAATTTCGAAAGAAAGCACGCAAATTGCTCGCTGAAGCTTTATTTATTGATGTAAGTATATGGTGTTTAAGATAAGAACAAATGATCACTGTGAAGGAGGGATTTTTGAGAATAGATTCAAGTTAAAAAGCTTTAAAAGTTTTTAGCTGCAATATGACAATATATATTATTATAACAGTTAGTCAATGGTACATACTAATACGGCCCACACGATGTTGTCATACCAGCACGATTTCCATTCAACACATATTTCCTACAGGCAGTTTTTTCTGTACAAAATTCTAAAATTGATATTTTTGATTGGTCGAAAGTTCGGCGTGCACGCTTGAAAGTTGATAAACTACCTGGTCGGAAATATACTGGGCAGGGCTTCACGTCGTTTGGGTGTATGACAACCTCGATTCCAGGGCTTCTTCTCTCTTGGTACTCAGTAATCTCCTGCGTCTAATTTGACTCTACAAAATGTTAAGCACTTTTATTTACTGTTTCCAAAGATATAAAAGAAAGTTTGTGTCAGCATTTTTTCAAACCTTCTTATGACTTCATAATTTGTGATGTAAGTTTCAATTTCGTAAAATTGAAATATCTTGAGAATGAAAGAGGATTTTTAGAAAACTTATTAAGCAATTTTTTATCCTCTACAACATATCAAAAGTTAGTTTTTCACAGAAGGATACCTTTAAATTTGATCAAATTCAACAAAAGTGTAAAGGAACAGAAGAATCTTATGTCCACAAGTTTGCAATGAATTTCGTACCTAACTCGTGATTTTAAGAAAGACAATAAATTTCAAGACTTGCCCAGTGTGCAAAACCTTGTGGAAAGTCCACAGTAAAGACGCTCACAACATTTAAAACGTTAGCGTATTTACTATACTGCAGACTTTGAACGAGACCATCTCTAAATTATATTTTAAAAACAGTTAATTCATTAAATTTGAGCAAATGAAAATCGAATGAATTTAATTAAACAATTGTGATAAACTGCGTTATTACATCAACGAGCTGGCAGATGATTGATTCAATTGCAAGATCATTGAATCGGTACTCTTCTAAAAATCCATTTGGAACCAGTACCCTAGCACACTCATGAGATTCTATTTGTGCTTATTTTAAACGCCTGTTCTTCTCAATCCTTCGAAGTAAAAGCAGTTAATCACTGTCGGAGAGTGAATTTTCTAATCATGCTCAAAATTCACTCCTCCGTAGAGATTATTTGCTCTTGTTTTGATTACTGCATTTTATATGGTATTTGTTTTTGTTTTCAGTACGCATCACCACTAGTGGAAAGCATTGAACGATCAGCTTACTTGAAATATGAAAGAAGTACGAGTCCAGATTATCGTAAACTTATTCGTGTCCTTTACATGAAACTGAAAAATGACAGTGAACTAAGAGATAAAGTCTTGAACAATATATTAATTCCTGAATTGCTTTTTAAAGAAGTGACGTAACATAATTTCATTGGGTGGATTACAAGTCTGAAAATAACTGACAGACACCACCTGTGAAAGAGCGTTTTTTTAGTAGCTGCAAAGCTGAAAACTATACCCAAAAAACGCTCTTCCACAGGAAATTATGTTCCCTACCCCATTCCATCCTGTTGGACTTGTACATCTATTTAACGTCAAATAAAAAAAGTTGTTTTGACGTCTAGGACTACACGGCAAGGTCATATGACGTTGGATTAGCATTAAATAAACGTTCACACGCAGCTCTGACGTAATTGACGTTGTGGGCGGACAAGTTTATTTTATGAAATCCGTATTTATTTAAGAACTGATAGGCCTTTTCATAATAGTGAAAACGAGACGTTTGTTGCTCAAAGTAGAACTTGTTATAATGCAATGACTTCCTTTTCTGCAGTGACCAAGTTCTACTTTGAGCAACTAATGTCTCGTTTTCGTTATGTAAGGTCTAATGTCCTAATAATTTAGCGTACCTTATCGATAAAATAAAAAAGTCGCTGTAAATTTTAGTTATCATTAAAGTTCATTCGGTTGAAAATTTAGTTACCTCAGGAAGAAAGAAGAATATATTATATTAAGGAAGGATATTATTATCATTATTATTATTATCAAGAATAGATTGTGCTAAAAATAATTGTTTGCGCCAATATTTATTACAATATAATTAGTCAACACTAATTACAACCACGTGACTCTCTGTGATGATTTAGGGGGAACGAGAATGTTCAGCGGTAGCTAGGTAGTAGAAATATTGATCGAAAAAAATATGGGAATCGAGTCTGATTAAAATATAAGTGAACTAAAAGTACGTCGGCTAAAATTACAGATCGGTTTTTTTAAAAAAAATTGCCATTAAAATTTTGCCAGTAGAAAATTAGTCACCCAACTAAAATTTAGTCACGTTTTGTCGATTTTTTATTTGTTTATTTATTTTTACCGATCAGTTATGTAATTCCATTGATAGAACATTATCGATGATAACACTCCTTTGTAGAGCTTTACGTGCGCCCGCCAAAAACATCTGTGATGGAGTTCCCATAAAATCAAATGAAGCAAAGTTTTTTAACGGTGGAGCGCTGTCTCCCTGTTTTTGCCTTCCATGGGCGCAGCCTCTGCGGAGGAGAGTGAGAAGATAACTTCTTGAAAGACTCGATTGCCGAGCAGGCTAGTGTTAATATAACATATGAGTAAACCCAATCAATGGGCAAAAACTTGTTCAAAGACCGCAGTAAAGATGCTAGAACATTACAGTCATTATTGCTGACTTTGAACAAGTGGCTGCTCTCTGGAAAGAAATCTCGTTCCAAAAACTCATGATTATGCCCGCTTGATTACCGAGGTTATGATTTGAAAACACTATGGCGACCACTTACGCTGTTTTGTTTTTGGTCAACATGGCGGCCACGTACCGCCAACTTAGGCTGTTTCATTTTGGTCGCCATTGTGATCACATACCATCGTCACTTCATCATGAAGCACTTTGAGAATGACACAAGAAAATATATAAAAAAAAAAAATTAATCCTCTTGCATCAGTTTAAAGAATATTGTATTATGCATGTGTATAACTCTCGCGTGACAAATGTAAAACAGGCTGTCTCGCTTTTATAGTAAGCTTGATGACTCACTTGCCGCCTACACAGGCTGTTTCATTTTGATAACTTTAAGTTGCTACACTTTTATAGAGTATACCCTGTGACCACGCGACGTGTTATCAACGTCAAAATGACGTCATTACAACTTTTTTAATACATGTGCCAGCAGAGCAGACAAATGCTACATAAAGTAACATGCGTTTAAATCTATTGGGAATACCTATTCACAAATACATAAAAACGAGGCGTTGGCTGCTCAAAGTAGAAACTTGCTGCAATGCAGTAATTTCTTTTTTGTGCAGAGGCTGCGTTGCAACAAGTTACTGTTTGTATAGGTCTATCCAAAGAATTTTTCAAAGTTCTAGTCTACTATTTAAACCGAAGTAATTTTATTTTAACAGTTTTAGTTCGATAATAGCTATGTATCTATAATGAGTACATGTTTGTATTTATGTGAAAGAAAGCCCAGAATATGAATCAAGTAGCCAACAATAGATAGAGTATTGGTAATCTTCGAGTCGACCAGTTGGGAAGTTAAAAGTCGGGAAGTTGGGAAGTTGGATAATTTTACGGCAACCGAATTTTTGAGCAAGATAGATTTTTTTTTTTAGCGGAAAAGCAGAAATCGGGCTGGAAAGTTAAAGGCAGATTTCCACTAGGCTAATGCGTTCGCACGATCCTAATTATGAAGTATTTATCTAAATATAAAGATTCTAAATATGCAGTCACATTGGTTGAAAGCGACCTGTGGAAATCCGCTTCAAGTGATAAATGCGCTGACTTCTTCACGAATAGATTTGATAATGTATATATTATAATATAGTATATATATATGGCATGTGAGGAAATTCAATGAAATATATATCGAGGATCCTAGCGCGGATTGAACTCTTGACTTATTAGCTTGCTTTATGGGAAATATTCATAGGACCAAAGAACGCGTTACCTTTGTGTGATTAAGTAAAAAGATAACAAGATAACATCAAAATAAGATAAATCCTGAACAAGCTTGTTTCTTGAGCATAACGGCGCCACGCTGGATAAATAGCAAACTTACGATATAATATAGAAACACGCTACAGATTAATATGAGCTCTGTTCGGAACTTTCCAGAATAGCAACCGCATAATAATTTGGGCTTGGTAACGAATGAATTTGGGGCATAGTGACGACAGCAAAACAATAGAAATGTCCCCTTTTTCAATGCTTGCTGGTATAACTGAAATAATAAATCATAAATGTAATAATACCAACAACCATTTTCTTGCCATTGTTTCTTCAGGAACTAAAAAGGTCCAACACACCACTGGCATGTTTTTTTATTTTTTTAAGTGAAACATCGTGAGGGCATAATAACAGTAATCAAATAATAGAGAGGATCCACAAATTTATGTTATAGATGCTTTCCGATGTTTTGGATGATAATATTGTTATACCAAAATTTATTTATCCGCGATATAAACCAAGAAACGGAATATCATGGATTTTATTTCCTTCGGTATAATTGTAAATAAAACAAACACATATATTTTTACCCCGGTGTTGGAACGCTAAAACAAATGGAAAAATTTATTTGGAAAATAGAAACTATCGGCGACCGTAAAACTTCTAACTTCTCAACTTCTTAACTCGAACATTTCGCATACTCCGATAGAAACATTCTCTTATTTAGTTCGATGTTCGGTTTTCGTCGGTATTTCTTTGTAGTGCGAATGCTATGAATCAGAATCTAAACGAGCGACGTTGTTCTACCGTCTTTACTGCGGACTTTGAGCAATTTTTTGTCCATTAAAAATACTGAGAATTGGAGTTTGAGGTTATCTTGCTATAGACACAAATGGTCGGGATAAGAGGAACTAATCACTGCGGAGGAGTACTTACTTAAATAGAATCTCTCGTCCTCCACAGTCATTATTTATCAGTGTAGAATCTACCAATTTATTCCCTCTTGTACAAATAGAAAAACAATCTTGTATCAACACACTTTTAGCCGGCAAAAACCTGTTCAAAGTCAGCAAAATAACGTTAGAACAACGTTCTTTGAACGTTGTTGTAAATTTATTTTGCTGACTTTGAACATGTTCTTGCTGGCTGAGTTTACTAATCTACGCACTAATCTCTTTTTGAAGCCATTAAAATTATACTCTTTAAATATTAGAAAGATATCTTTGATCTGTCTACACGTTCTATCCAAAACTCGTCTCAGATTGAACAGGGCGTGGCTAAATAACCGCCTTGACTGGATTACTGGATATACCAGCATTATTTGTGTTAATTTATATTTCACAATCGTTTTGTCTTGTGAATTTTTTGTTAACCTCAATTCTATATACAGATGGTACGATAGATAGTTGTGGAGAACGTCGTAAAACCACGTTTCAAATATAGACATTGAAGGCTTGAAACTTGGTCAACACATTTTAAATATAAACATTGAAGGCTTGAAACTTGGTCAACACATTTTATTCTTGGATAAAAACATACGAAGAACTTTTCAATACTGGAATTTTGGTAATGTACCATAATGCTAATTTTTGTGCTGCTTATATTTTTGCCCAACCTTGATCCCAACGCTTCTCTCTCTTCTTACAAATTTAGACATAAAGAGAGTAAAAGCCCTGGGATCGAGGTTGATGTTCACCCTTATCTTTTGCGCCTTAAATATTCGCACATTCTTTACTTTTGCTCGCTCAACAACAGTAAATTCCCCATACTGCCAATTTTTGAAAAAGTATCGGATTAAAATGCCTTGTTCCCAGGGCTTCTTGCTTTATCGAAATACGGAGACTGCTCTCCATATTGTAATAAGGTAAGAAGCCTTGATAATGAGGTTGTGAAAAATACAGTTTTATAACAATAGAAATGTATTCTCTCCTTCAGAATATTTTCTTTAGCATCTGTACCGTATTTCCTCAATTAAGCTCCCTCTGGGTGCTTTTTAAATTAAAACATTTTAGGAGGCACGCTTATACGAGGAAACGGCTTATAAGAAGACAACTTTTTGCCAACACAATTAGGTAAATTAAGTTACGTGATATAAAAAATCTTTTTATGGACCAGAATAGGATATTCATATACAACCCTTCACATAAATTGTGAGACAATTTACGAATTTTGGCAAACAATACACGTCACAAGTAAAACGTAGTCCCAAGAGATTTATCGAGTAGACTTAAGAACTAGGACCATTTGCAAACGCGACATATTTTATAGTTTTTAGCAGCCTAGTACCAGGCTCTTGGAACAAATGCTAATCAAGCTAATCAAGACTGAAGGCTTTTGACTAAGTTAAATTTCCGAATTTTTACCTGGTCTCAAATATTTATGTGAAGGATTGGAGTTTTAATGTGAGTGGTTATGGGCGGAAACTGTAAAGTAGGAAAATTTTTGAATTTTTGAATTTTCTGAAAGAAATTGTACTAATACAAATATGAAAAATAATATTTTCATATTTACATCCATAGCCACCCATAATTCTTGTACTAACGCACTAAACAACACAATAAAAGTAAAGTTGTACACGGTGAGAACGACTACCAAATGCGGTTATCCGAATAACTCCGTATTCGGACTGTGTATTGCCATTTCAGTAGTCGTTCACGCCGTGGTTGCTCTTATTTTACCTAACAAAATTTTTTCAGGGGGATGGGGGGGGGGGCGCACATTTGGTAGGGCCGCTCATTAAACAGAACGTTTTAGGAGGGGCGCTTATTCGAGAGTGGACGTTTGATAGAGGAAATACTGTATCCTATTAATTTCGCGCAATTTTTGACGCCAAAGTTGTAAGGGGACGCATAGAGAGAGACGTTTTTTTTCTTTATATTTTTCTTTTGTGGGAACTATCATGAATGTATAAAGCATATATTATTTGGTGATGAAGAGGGTGCGCTTTTCTTGGGAAGATTTCCTTTAATCCATGATTGAGAGAAGTTTATTTGTAGGAAGATGTATATTCAAGAGAGATTTGTATTTAAAAAGTCACAAGTTGGCTTTTATTCGAGGGAGGGTTCCATTCAACGCAATACAGTGAGTAAAAACATGAAAATAGCTGACTAACACTTCGTGAACGATTGCTGAATACGTGCACCCGTATAACGCCGTATCTAGACTGGTATTGCAATCCAAATATGGATGGCATGCGGGTCCGCAATCAGTAGGACATCATGCTGATAAAACTATGAATAAAAATTTATTCTTACTTGTCAGGAAAATACAAAATACTCAAGTAAATTCAGAACGCTAAAATGCGTCTTTCTAATTCTAAAAATTAACATTATAATCGAGCCGATTGAATCGGACCACTATGTATGAGCACATGTTCAAACGACCTTATAGTAACGTCATAGTGTGAACACGATATCTGACCATGGAGGTATCATGATCTGACCAACGTCGAAACTACGTCGGGGCGTTGTTTTGATGTTGATCCAATGTCGCGTGCCTGCAAGAATAGGGTAGCCTGGGCTCCAGTCCCAAACTACAACAAGTAGATTACTACTTGTTGTAGTTCGGCACTGGAGCTCAGGCTAGGATAGGAACCATATACAATTTAATGATCAACAAAACTGTAACCTCGATCCCAGGGCTTCTTTTCTTTTAAAATTGTTTGAGAAAAAAAGTCCTGAGAACGTGGTTGGTGCCCTCCATATTAAGCCTTTTTTGCCTTTTATTAGTCAGATAGTACTAAAATATTGGTGTTGCAATGCATTCTTGTTTCTCTCCCCCCCGCTTCTTATTTGGAAAACGGAAAGCTTTTTCTTCTTTTTAAAAAGGTAAAGAAAACCCTGGGACGAGGTTACTGATATAGTGCAAGTTATAATAGCTATTTATAGAAAGAATTGTACAAATATTTTAGGAGGGCGGTCCCAATAGACAAATGCGGTGTAAAGATACTCCTGCAAATCATACGTCATTCAACAAGGATATATACTCTTTTCAGATGGTCTGGTGCGGCAATGCTTTAACAGTCTCATTCTCTGGTGTCATTTCTCTTTGTTTTTCATATTTGTTAGATAATGATGACTAATAAAAATACTTTTTGATAACACAACCCCCTGATATATCTCTTCATAAAATACGTGAAAATGATTGGCAGCATATGACATATTTATCGCAACTTGCAAATTAGTCGATGTTGGTAATCGGTCCGGGATTGCTTTCAATATCACCAGACAACAGCATCATCAAAATGATAGAACTCTTTCTAAAAAAATGAAAACAAGGCGTTGATCGCTCAAAGTAGAACTTGTTGCAATGTAATAACTTCATTTTTGTGCAATGGCTGATCTAAGCTCCGTTTGTTATTTATCATATTATTTATAAACGGCGCTAAGAAAATTAGCGTCAAATAAGCGCCGTAGTTGGAACGATTTTAAACGCCTGTACGCGCCATTTAAACGCTTGGCGCTAACATCAAACTTTTTTTATTAGATTCGAAGCATTCGAAATCATATGTTGGACAATTGAAGCGCTTTGTAAACATATACGTTTTTTTATCACCTATATAAGCATGTTACTTAAGCATCACTGGCCGACATTATACGGGCAAAAAGTGTTTTTTCACAGATAGAATAGCTACTCTGTATAACTATTTTCATACAAAATGAATAACGTCGTAAACACTATATCTAGTGCTTGCTACTTAACTTAGCCAACCCTCTGAAAATAAAACAACTTCAGAATCAATGGTACGGTATTGAAAGTAGCCCACCAAACCAAGTGAAAATTAAACCTAAACACATAAATATGATTGAAATATGTCTTAATTAAGATGGCAGAGATTCAGGTCAAATAATTAAGCAATTATAACACCTTTTTCAAGGTAAAAGTATGTCAGGTCACTGTGAAATTTCATATCAAGGATAAAACACCCAAATTTTACATGGCATTGGGATTTCATGTCCTTATCAAAGTAATATTATGACAAGTCACTGTGGAGGAGAGTAGTAAAATTTCATCATTGCCTGAAGCAATGCTCAAACATTACTCCTTTACAGTGGATATAAATTGCAAGCAAACAATAACCCAAATTAGCATATTATGTACACACCAAATTAAAATAAAAAATATATTTTAAATACGTACGATTTATCGAGAGATTTATGGGAGATTTATCGAGAAATTTATCGAGAGATTTATCGGAGATTTATCGAGCAGACCATAGAATTTCACATTGTTTCAAGTATTTATGTTGGGGGTTGTATAATAAGACCCTAAGTCAAGTCTGCTCGATAAGCTCTCAATAAGCTCTCGGGACTTCGTTTTGTCCATTATTTAGGCAGCCTTTACATGGAATCTTAAATGAGTTTCGTCCTAAATGGCATTTAATTGAAAAAAACTAATCAAATACAAGATCGCTTTGGGTGAAACTCATTCAGGGCTCCATACAAAGGCTGCCTTAATGTCCAAGATTGTATAACTTCACATTTCCTGCAAATAATTATGAAAAACAGCTTGTCAATTCAGCTTGTTATAACCAAGGCTGTTTATGCAACAATCTCTAAACTTAGTAAAAATGGGAATAAGCAATTACATATTGGTAAACTGCTTCCGCGAAATTTAATACCTGCGAAAATAAACACGAAAATTTCCACCTTTAATGTGGGCTATATTCTGTGACAATAAACAACGTTTTAGCATGGTTTTAGTTTTCGGTGTTTTAAAATTCCTGAATGATACAGATCATGCGCACATTGAATACTGACAAAACCCTAGTAAACTTGGATTCAGGCTCAGTGATGCTTAATTTAAACCTCGACTACCAGATTTCTATGTGTACACTCATGAATAAACATGTTTAAACGTTTTAGGACATGCTCTCTTTCTTTTTGAACATTTGTTTTTTGTAAAACTTTATGTTTTCTGAGATCTTTAAGATAAGAGGGCTAATCCTAACTAATTCTAACATTATTTTGCTGAGGGCGGTAACAAGAAATAATGGTTAGACGAAAGTTAACAATTCCATATCATTATCAATTTTATTTAGTCATTGGATATTCAAAAATAAAAAACCTCAAATTAATATCAGAAGAACATCCTTTGGTATCCTTTGAACATTCTTTAAATATTAGCTGTGGTTAATTTTTCTCAATAAAAAATAACGGAGGAGAGTATTAAGTTAACGATGTTGTAAATGGTTTGGTTATTTGACAATGAAGTAACCAATCAATTGCACGTTTCCTAGTAGACAAAACCTTGTTCAAAGTCCGCAGTAAAGACGCAAGAACAATGATGAAAATGTTGTTCAAGCATCTTTACCGCTGACTTTAAACAAGGTTTTGCTCACTGGCTTATAGATATAACACTCTTCTCCGCCTTACCTCGTAGCCCAGTGGGCATAAATCTGTTCAAAGTCCGCAATAAAGATGCTAGAACAACATTCTCAACATTGTTCAAGCATTTTTACTGCTGACTTTGAACAAGTTTTTGCCCACTGGTTGAAATCTTATATCATGATCTATAATTAAATCCTTTTCTTGTAAGAAGTATTGAAAAAACATCATGTTGAGTGAGGTAAGGCTAATCTGATCTATTACTGTATCTTTTGCATGTTGTGTTAATACTTTGGATAACATTCATAGCAAAATTTTAGTATCGGATTTCCATTGAGTCTATTTAGTAAAACCTCAGCAAAAACTTGTAGTTTATAAATTGAGTTTTACACCACTATGCTATATCTAACACAGCACCCTATTCAGATTTTTATCCGTATGTTATTCGGGCTATTCTAGCAATTATGTTCGTGTTTATGTTTTTATTAGAAGTATAGATTTATGCTTAATTAGTTCTGAAATAATCTGTGTAATCAATCTCCAAATACGTCACGTTGTTTGGAACAGAAAAGTTCTAGAAAGATACCAGCTAGCTGTGTTACAATAGAGTAAATCAGGTTAGTTGCTGGTAAATAACACGTCAGCAGAATACCGAATACGGTCCGGTATCTGTGTATACGTACTGGAAATTACCATATATGGCAATACATGCTTCGTATATAGATATATACCGGACTGTATGGAGATATACCGGGATGTATTCGTAAGTTTGACTCTGTAAAACAAGTTGGTTTTAAAATTTTGACAATTTATTAAGGTTGATTTCCACGATGCAAAAAATTCGCCGCGAAAGCCAATAGAAGACATTCCATTGGTAGAAATTGACGTCACACACTGTGTGACGACAATCTCTACCAATGGAATGTCTTTTTTTGGCTTTCACTGCAAATTTTTCGTTTCGTGGAAATCCACATTTAGCGTAAAACAAAATTAGTTTATACAGAATGTGTGAGCATATATGGCATTACACTGGCCGTATATGGGAATACTCGAGACTCAGGACTCTTTTCTTTAGTTTTTCATAGTTTGTGTTATACAATTTACCATTGGAGTTTAGAAAAAATCGTTTTTAAAAAATGTACTCTCTGTTGCCTTTTGGCGAGTCTTAATTTTTGCGAACTTCGCGAATGGGAAAAAATTCGCTTAAATAAAAACTCGCTAAATCTCGGTAAGGGTGTTTTGGCGAAAATAAAAACCTGCGAAATCTTTCAAAAACAAATAAGTTTTCATTTTAATATTCTTTTCTATCATAAGAAAGTTTATTATAAGTATTTTGGGAAGGAGATTCTCAAACGGATTGTGGCGATTCGCAAAATTAAGATATGGCGGAATTTTTCGAAACCAGCCGACTCGCTAAATTTAAAACCCTAAAATTGAATTAAAAATTGCTGACGAAAAATAAAAATCCGCCAAAATTTAGACTTGAGTTATTTTAACGTCAAAGAAATCTTTCATGTGGATGCTGAGATCAGACGTGCATCAATTTGAATGTTGACGGAGGCGTCTGAATTACACGACGTTGGATGAGCTTGAACAACATCAAAACGACGTACTCGCTGTGATGTGCGTCTGGTTTCGGTACTAAAATCTCGTTTGTTATATGAGTCAGAATGATAGAATTATTTATTTACTTAAAACCATGAGATTTGATTTATCTCTCTTATTTCGGTCTATATGCAAACATCCAATATTTTATAATGACGTAGCTATAAATCTCGTATTCTATCAGAAGAAAAATACAATTTTTGTCAAGAGTAAGTATATAATGAAATATTTGTTTTCGAGACAGAAATTTTTATTGTCCAATTATTTGTTAATTAGTCATCACTGAAAGGTTGTTGATCCAGCAGGACGTTAACGGCATAAATGTCTAACTAACGTCAAAAAATGACGTTGTTCTTGCGTCTTTACTGCGAGATTTGAACAATTTTTTTCCTACTAGATAAATAATAGTCTGCGAACAATTTTGACGTTTTCCCTCACCCAGCGGACACATGACGTCGAAATAACGTCGTAAAAACGTCAAAACGACGTCGCTTTAGCGTTGTTTCGACGGTTTTCCAACGTCGTGTGCTAAAACTTGCTCCCGGGCCAAATGGTATCTATAAGATCATGGATGTGATGTTAGTAAAATGGTGTTCAGGGACCATCTCAAAATTTTGCTCCAAAACCAACTTTTTTGTTAGAGTTAAATCAACTAAAATTGACAAAATTCAACAAAATGAATTTGCGCAGAAGTATGAAGAAACTAATCCATTGCAAGATCATTAACTCAGTACTCTCCTCTCTAGATTTTATTTTTGAGACGCTCCCTGAAATTGTTTATATTTTACGAAGATTCTAATTTGAAACGATATGCATACAACCTCGCACCCAGGTTTTCTTGACTTTTTTTGCACACTAAATTAGGATACTTGCGGCAATAAACATTTAAAAATGATGTAACTTGTGACAAACTGTATGCGTTAGAAGGACTCTTATTTCTTCTAATCGTCATAGAAGGAGGGGATTATTGGAAGAAGTACTTAATTACCGTAGCTGACCTTTGCATCATTGTGTCATGTTCATATCCGCCATGTTGTCTGGCGTTCTTATTAATAGATCTCGTAATTTCGCAGAGAGATACATGCTTTATATTTCCCAGCAAGTACACGACTTCTAAACAATGTTGAACAACGTCAAAACAACGTCGTGACGTCGTTTTGACGTCGTTTTAACTTTGATCTGACGTCATGTGCCCACCGAGTTAACAATGAATGAACGAAAAGCAAAACTTCATATGTTTAGATGAACTTTCGTATGAGCTGTTAAAGCTGTTAATGACTTGCAAATTGTTCCTAAATAAAAGCGATTGTATGTCTAAAAACTGATGTGCTAGAAATAGTTATTTAAGCAGCCGTGCCTCTGTAAGACTGAAGTCGTACTCAGTGGAAAACTACTATTTCTTCGGAAGATTACTCTGAACTCTGCCACCCTCTTTATTATTGCAATCACAAGGAAATTTATAACTTTCCTTGTAGTTCATGAATGTGTACCTAGCATATGTGTTGGTGTGTTTGTATAAACATGAATCTTAGAACATTATGCTTGAACAAGATAGTATTCAGAATCTTGCCTGAACTTTCCCACCTCCTTCATTATTGTGGTATGAAGAAAGGTTGTTTGCCCAGTGCATCTATGTTCGTATGTTCTAACGTTATTTTGCTGACTTTAAACAGGTTTTTGCCGGCTGGGAGGATCGTAATGTCAATATAATTATATGAGCTTTGCGGAAAGAAAGGCGAGGCGTATATGCCGGTAAATAGTACGCCCAGTGGACACATGACGTCAGAACAACGTCAAAACGACATCGTTTTGATGTTGTTCCGACGTTGTTCAACGTTGTTCTGACGTAGTGTGCCAGCTGGGCGTATCCTTGTTAAAAAAAGAATTTATGATTTCTCGTAAAATAAACATAATGTTTGAAATAAAGATTTATAAAACTACAAAGGGAGTTAAGGCCAATCTTCATGCAGCGACTTTTGAGCGAGCGGCCGTCAGCGATCAGTTGTAAGCATGCGCAGTTTCGTTGTTTACACTTTTTGCGTAACATGAGTTGTTCGCTGGCGGCCGCTATGAAAGTAGAAATACTTTCTACTTTCTGAGCGATAGCCAGCGATTTATAACATGTGTTTATATTCTAAACCAATCAGAATGCTTTATTATTAAAATTATTCATCAAACGAAGTTTGAAACGTTTAAAACGTTCGAAAAGTGAGCGAAAAACCTTTGTTACATGGAGATTGAATAGCGCTCAATCGCTGACGATCGCTGACGGCCGCTCTCTCAAAAGTCGCCGCATGGAGATTGACCTTAACAGATGCGCTATAACAAAAACCACTGACCCACCGACCATCGACCCACCGACCTAGCAAAAACCGACCACCGACAGGATAAATATTTTACACATCAGATAATCTAATTATTCTTACTCTTTTTTTCTGTTTCAAAATGCCCCTCTTTTTGACGTCCCGAAATTTGAAAAGCGCAGTTCCACTCAAGGGATGATAGAATGTCCAAAATTATGCATGACGATATAATTCAAATTGGTCCTTTTATGACGTCGCGAAAAAATCGCTACAAAAGCCAAAAGAAGGCATTCCATTGGTAGAAATTGAGTTCACGAAATCTAAGGGATGGAAAGAATACAAGAAGGGACCATATTTATGAAAATTTCAAACCAACTCCAGAATACTCATGTTTTTTAAACACTTGTTAGTAGAAATGTAATACTTCACGTTGTATATATATTTTTTTATCTTTACCTAATGGGCAAAAACCTGTTTAAAGTCCGCAGTAAAGACGCTAGCTTCGAGCGTGCTAACTTTGAACAAGTTCTTGCACACTGGGTACAGTTTTTTTCACGTATTGTGTTGGAATGCAAATATTAACTAAGTGAAAATTTCCACTTCTTAATGTAAAATAACAACTTCCTCATCATTACTATTGAAAATAGAATAGTAGCTATACATAAGGAGAATGGTGTTTAGTTTGTAATTTTTGTTTTAAAACCTCATTTAGCAGCTTGTCTGAAATAGATTAAGAGACATTTATTCAGTTCCGACATATGGGGTAAGTTGATAGTTGATAGTTTTACACGCTATAATCGTTGTCACAAGTACACAAAAGGTACAGTATTTAACTTTGACTCGCATCAGATTTATTCGAATAATATGAGTTTCACCCTAAACAATCTTGTATTTGATTGGTTTCTTCGTACCGAAGGAACCAATCAATTGCAAGCTCGTTTAGGGTGAAACTCATTTAGGAATCCATATAAAGTGTGGTTAAAACCAAGTGTTAAACCATCTCTATTCCAGGTGGCATGTCTCGTTGTGAAATGATAGTGTGAAAGGCTGCCGAATGCGGTCACCAGATTCCATATACGAACTGTATACTGCTCACATATAAAGACATTATGGACCGTATTTTGGCAGTTTGTTTCACGCAATGCTCCAAATGATAGATCGAAATTGGCTAACAGCAATTAGCTCAGAATAAACAGTAGGCAAAATCTTGTTAAACGTCTGCAGTAATGACTCTAGAACGCTTTTAGCGTCTTTACTGCGAAATTTGAACAGGTTTTTCGACATAAGACTATAATAACTTTGATTTAAGGTTGATTTCCAGTAGAAACAAAATTTGCTGCAAAAGCCAAAAGTGGACATTCTATTGGTAGAAATATACTTTTCTCTTTCGCAGCGAAATTTGTGCCTTAGAAATCAACATTTAGAGTAGGAAACGACGGCCCGTTAGGGACCGTCTCGTAAATAAAATCTACAGAGGAGAGTACTAAGTCAACGATCTTGCAATGGATTGGTTTTTTCGCATCGAAGAAACCAATCCATTGCAAGCTCATTGACCTAACACACTTTTACACAGATTCATTTTTGTTGAATTTTGTCAATTTTAGTTGATTTAACCCTAACAAAAAAGTCGGTTTTGAAGCGTAATTTTGAGATGATCCCTTAGCAAGCCTTAACTGCCGGATATCAGTTGTGGAATTCACTCAGTGAATGTGGAAAACACTACGTTTTTAAGTAGAGTTTTTAACTTTTGAAACTGAAAACTACAATCAAAAACACTCCTCCATAGGTAAAACATCTATATATTTTGCCACGAATTTCAAGTAGAGATTGTTAATGAAATATGTATAAAACGTGGATTAGAACAGCATATTAGATAGAATTAAAATAGCATTAAAATCTGTTTGAACACGCGGTGGACGATATTAACTAGTTACGTCAATGAAGAGGTGCCATGCGTAATGAGATACTGCAATTTGACATAGTTAATTGTTAATTAGGAAATAAATGTTTATTTAATCACTCGATTACCGTTATGCAGATAACACTAATTGCTACGTGACAATAATCCAGCGTCAGTGAAGGAGGGTGTCTTATCAACGAACTCGATATTGATTGGTTCTTCGCTTCGAAGAAACCAATCAATTATAAGATCGTTACTTAAGTCATTTTCTCCGCAGACACTATTTACGATAGTTTAAATGATCGTGCACTGATTACATCAATGAATAGTGATTTGTTTGTATCTTAGTGAGTAAAAACTTGCTCAAAGTCCGTAGTAAGGACGCTAGAACAACATTGTTTGCCGTTGTTCTAGCATCTTTACTGCGGACTTTGAACAGGTCTTTGCCCATTGGGATAATGGTCATCGCAGCATGTTGGATAAGAGAAATTTCACATCGATTCTGAATTTAGTTTAGTTGAACTCTTCGTAAACACTTTTGTCATCAGCATTTAAAATAAACTTAATATACAAAAAGTAACCTGTACATAACATCATACAAAAAGTAAGCTGTACATAACATCATATAATTATGACTATACTCCCGTTTCAGCGGAATTATATAGAAGTTGAAATGTCAAGACGAAGCTTAAAGAAGAAAAGGTGCGAAGAAGCATTCGAGCTTCATGATAAGCAAGCTATGCAGTATATGCAAAACTATAGAAGAACCAAATCCTACCCAGAAGACCTATTAAGGGAGTCTGTAAAACGCTTATCAGTTCATTATAATGGGGATAAAGAAACCGATATAACAGAAGATGAAGAGATTGACATAGCACGTTCGTATCTCCATAATAAAAGACTAAAGAGTTGTGGACAGCTACAAAGTGCTTTAGTGACATTAGCTATACGTGAAGGTGACGCTATCCAACTATGGAGATTACTTGCACGTAAAGACGTTGATATTAATCATATGGATGGGTTAGGAATGCAACCAATACATTATGCCTGTCTATATGGAGAACTTGAAATCTTAAAAATACTTCTTCAACATAATGTAGATATAAACTCAGCAACAAAGGAAGGAGAATGTGGATTAGATCTTGCCGTAAAGGAAGGGAATTTTGAATTAGCACAGTATCTGGTTACCAAAGGTGCCGGAGTAAAGAGTATTATGAATGGTATAAGAGAAAATCTTCCATTAAAACAGAGACCACTTAGTTATTCAGGTACATCAGCAGTATTTGATAGTGCTCAGGTGAGAAACAAACAATATTCATTTGAGATATGACCTTTAGATGAAATTCTGATGTCCTGTAAAAACAAATAAGTTGACATGCAACGTCCATGGACGTAGAATAGACGACGTCTTTAATTTTGTGACTTTGATTAGACGACTGGAAGAACTAATTAGAATGACATGTTTCTGCTGAAATTCCTCAATGGCTACTGTGGTTGAAATAAGAGCAAATAATCACTGTGGAGAAGTGATGAGGCTCGAAACTTACTCTTATTTCGACCGCTGTGCGCGTCAGGGTCAAACGATCCTGAATGAATTGACGTTAATAGAGGACGTTGATGCGACATTTGAGGTATTTCAATTTGATTTAAAGTTTTTTAAATATTCTTTAAGTATTGTCAAGAAGTGCCTATCATACAGTCTACTACAGCTCGAAAGAGCAAGTAATCACTGCGGAGGAGGGATTTTTTGAGCTTTGCTTCAGTAGCCTGCTGAAGTATTGTTCAAATATCACTCCTCCACAATGACTAATCGCTCTTGTTTAGAACAAAAGTCTGTTATGTTGACAAGATAACGAGTAGGCTATAAACGTATTTTTGGTAATGTAATATGTCCAAATAAGTTTAATATTGTCAGACTATTTTCACGGTTGTCATTTGTAATACGATAATGATGACGTTGTGAAGTAATGAATGACGACGAAACTTTTTATTTCAAGAGTTTCTATTGTATTCTCAGAAATAACACTAAAAATATTATTTTAACTTTTGAGCTTGAATGTAACTGTCAGACGTCACCTGTGAAGGACTATTTGTTTTAGTAGCTTTCAACTTAATACTGAAAAAAACACTCCTCCACAGGTGATGTATTGCAGTTATATTCAAGCTTGACTTTCTTTGTAAATAACAATAGCATTTTCAAATATATGAAATATTTTCTTTACAGTTTCCTTGTTATGCTTCATATCCTTTGTTTCGCTCGCTTTACACGTTTCGTTATACCTTAAAGTAAGAAATTTTTGCGAAACTTATTTTTGCGTTTTTGCCCCTAATCTGCAAAAATATCTTCCGCAAAACACACTAAAAAATCTTAATCCACACACAAAAAAATATTTATAGAGACAAATTTTCCATTTTTAAATAAGATTTTTCGCGAATCCAAGATAAAAGAATATCAGTTTCTTCTATACCTCATCCGCAAAAATTAATTCCGCAAATTTAAAGTGTACAAGCTCATCTGCAAAATGCACCGTTTTGAAGGCTTCATCCTTGAAAAATTTATTCCGCAGAAATTTCTTACCTTAAGGTAGCTATTCCATGGTTTTCGGATTAGCTATGTGAGTCTCCGCCCCATAGAAACGATTCACAGGACCACGTAATACTCTCTACCGTGTTATAGAAAAATATAAAATTTTCTGCCCTCGTTCTCAAATTCCATGTCAAGGAAGCCTTTACATGAACCCCTAAATGAGTTTCACCCTAAACGATCTTGCATTTGATATTGGTTTCTTCGTACAAAGCAACCAATCAAAAACAAGATTATTTAGTTTCATGCAAAGGCTGCCTAAGTTCAACAAAAACGAAACTCCATAGACAGGAGTTGCGCCAACAGTAATAATATTTTCGAGATGCCCATTTACCGATGTCATTAAGGAAAATCCGAGGTGTAAATTTAAAAACATTTTCGAGAACTCATTCAGTCGTTTCGAACCACGGAGACGAAAATGCGCAGATCGAGCATCTAAAATGTTATACAGGTTATATAATATATAATAAATAAAAAAAAAATGTATCCGCTCAAATAAATATATACAAAACTAAAAATTATTTTTTTAATAAACTTTTATGTGTCATCTACAATCAAGGTCATAAATAATGGGAAAACTTGTGAATTTTAAACCACAAGTAAAACATAAGTGCGGAAAATAACCATGAGAAGTCCCTTGAGGTTTATCTCAGAGGTTTATCCGAG
>JAULBZ010001427.1:0-22266 GCA_032360805.1 Neoturris breviconis | reverse complement strand
TACATATGCTTCGCTAAATTTTTGAACTCTTGTATATAAGACAAATGTTTCGCTAATTTAGCTAAATTACAATATACGTAGGTAGGTTTAGGTACCTACTAGTAGTACTTTCAACTTTCGCTTTTAATTGATTTGGTTTGTTTTGAAAAAGAGAAGGCGGGCTATCGTGGTCACATGTCATATTTGTATAATAGAAAGGCGACCAACAAGTTATTAAGGGTTGTGTAAACACGTATTAAATTGAAGATTTACTAACTTTACGTTGCCGAGTTTTTACTTTCGTTTTTGATACACGACCACGAAGAAGGGAGAACAAGAGAACAAGTGGAGAGTTTCAGAGTTAATGGCCTTGATTTATAACTTATATGATGTAAGAACTCATGATTGTTGACGAGGATAAATTGCAGGTAAAGTGCATGGTAACCTTGAAGTGCTTACACACAAGGCTGCACAAATGTTTTTTAGTATTACTCCACCAGTAAGTACTTAATAATTTATCCTGAATTTGTTATCTTGTAAGTTATTCTTTATCAAGCCTGCCTGATTTCTATACTACATATAATGGATTTGGTTTAAGGGAAGTTGTTATCATCTATAGAAGAAAGAATTTCATTAATTACATCACACAAAACTGACACAAAAACGGGAGCTATTAAATTCATCGCTGATAGTTTGTTTTAATTATTTGGCAAAAGATTACAAGATTCCGGATTGACATTTTTACCAAAGTCAAGAATCACCTGCAATTCAAGCTAAACTAGAAACCTCTGGCTTTGAAAAATCACACATTAATCACTTGAGCATGAACTAGAACAATCTCGCTTTTAATGCGTACGAAGTACATACCGGACTGTCATAAAATCGTTTATACAACCATTTCAGTTTAGCTAGCCTTTTCCACATCGCGTTTTATCTGTGATGAGAGAAAGATACTAAATCTAGCGCTCTCTCCTTCGCGCTAAAGCCAATAGGACTTCAAGAGAATACTAAATAAAATCCCTGCGGTGGAGATTCCTAGTCTTATTCAAACGATAATTGATTTGTTATAATAAAATGTATTGTTCATTGTTTGCGTATTAAACATGCAGAATATAATAGATCAGTTTTTCCGGCTATAAATATATATATAAACCCGGCTATTATCATTTTTTAACATTTTAAAAAAACATGATTTTATTTCCAGAATTAAATTTAAAACTTGCGTGTTAAAAACAAACATAAGCAAGTCACAGCATTGATTATTGTAAAGCCGTCACCACGGTAAAGCGGTAATTGTACTGAATGTATGAAGTAAATATTGACAGAACTTTAAATAAAAATATATATTCAAATAATCTAGTTCAGAACTGTCATTTCAGGTTCCAGGACAGTCCTATGGTCTGTGTTTAGACTGAACAGGCTATGCACTGAGCAAATCTGACAGGAAGTATATAAGAGGAAGTTTACAAAAGAACTTTGAATGTTCGTCTATGGCACGAGATGGAAAAAACAACGACAAAAGGATAGGTAATAAAGTAACACGCATTGGGCCATTCTTACCTCATTGCCTTTGCCTATTTGAGCAGGAAAATGTTTACTTCAATTAGAAGAAAGATCTGTAGCTTCTTAAGATACAGTACATGTCTTTTTTGTTATAGCTAGATGATAGGTTTTACTGTCAGCTTGTTAGATATCTCTCTCTGAAGCATGGGAATGAATTTGACCATCAAAACAAACTCGTGTTTTTTAACATCGCACCATAAAAAAAAGTCACTAAATTAACCATTTCACCCGCATTAAGTTTTTATAACTTGGCATCTCTGCATATAATTTAGGGTAGTACTTAAAAGACTTAAATTTTCTTTTGTAACGAAATAAGCGGTCCTGAACAGGCTACCAAGTTCCAGTTGGCGACTTGAAATACTCTCTCTTTCGATTTGTCAGTGCTTTTTTTAATCTCAGAAGAGGTACCCAGGGGCTAATACAGCCTATTTCTGATGGCGATTACCGCTATTGGGCGTGTCTGGGTATGTCTGGGCAAAAATTAAAATTTGGAAAAACTTAGAAAATAAACCTCAATTTGATAGAGGATAGTAAAATCAACATTAAAACAAGATAAATGGCCCTAGATAAGGCATCAAATGACCAACATTTACCCAGATTAGTATTGAATTTGGGTGCCCAAATTAAGTATTTGATGGAAAGAGCTACCCAAATTCATTTTCTGTATTAGCCCCTGGTACCATAGCGATCTTCCAAGTAACGGCTGATATAAACCTACGTAGATAAATTACCAAGTAAAAATAGAGACATAGAAACCATCTGTTATATCTACTAATAATCTTTAGACATGTGGCCACATGCAGAAGAAGAAAATATACATCAAGTGAATTTAATTTTTCTTCATTTTAATGCCACTTGAGTTCCGTATATAAAATTTAACACGGCAAGAACAATTCCTAGTGCGCAATAACTTGCTCAAAGTCCGCAGTAAAGACGAGAGAACAACGTTGAATGATGATGTCTTTGTGTCTTTGCTGCGGACTTTGAACAAGTTTTTGACCACTGGGTTAGATCTATGGAAATGAACAGCGGATTCCGCCTCGCCCCCCCCCCTCTCCCCTCCCCTCCCCTTCCCTTTGAGATCTCAGGATTGGCTTAACATACAGTCGTGAAACTTGGTAGGGTAATAGTACAACATCTAACAAACATTTTAAAATAAATAGTTTTTTGCTGACGTCATCAAAATTCACACCTTACCAGTTTTACTATTACTTTACTATTTAGAATCTATTTTTGAAAAGTGTGTATTCTTTCGAAGCCTATAACTTCAGTCTACAGTAAAACTGATTTTTACATTCTGTTTCGAGATTCTAGGTAATACTAGGTTTTATAACATATCTTCCGGGTTTTCCCCTGGCCCAAATAGGGTTAAGATAACATTAGAGAGAACATAGAATGATAATCGGTAATTATGTTATCATAAAAACAAAAAATAACAACTCGGTACTTCATACTCTGCAGTATCAAAAAACACAGGGTGGGGCGAGGGGGTAAAAAGCAGGGTTGAAAAATTTACAGTTACTAATAAATATGATAACAATGGTTTATACTTTGCTATCGCTAACTACAGGATTTGTGTAGCCGATCAGTTAACTTTATCTTTAGCATTTTAACGAGTTGAATGTTTTATGTTATTTTTGATTTTTTAAAAGTTAATGAGCGCCCCCGCTTATTTCCCAAAATTAATAAGCATTCCACCTCCACTTATTTGATACTGCAGCGTTGAAATAACTGTGTAAAGAATCCGCGAAAAATCCCCGTAAATTTTCTCCACAGTTACTCCTTTTTTTAATTAAAATTATAATCAATTTTGAGCATAGCTTCAGGCTAGGCAGTGATTATTTGTAAATATTTTAAGCAGTGGAGACTTTTTAGTGGAAATAAAGAGTAAATAATTGAAGCAATGTACAAAAATCCCTCCTCCAGAGGGAATATATGCTCTTATTACGACCACTGACTTACGTTATTAGGTCTACTATCTCTAGCAGGTACATCAAATACGTCAGCAGCCGGTACAACTTCTGGTTTCAACTCTGATTCAGGTATACGAGGTTCATTCAACTTTCTTGTACTATGCGATGGTATTTCAGGTGTTTCTCTTTCATATAGCATTTCATAATCGTGTAAACCATCCCGTTCATTCCTTTCACGTTCCCTTTCTTCTATCCTTCTCATGTAATCAGACGGGGCACTATGCTCTCGTTCACGGCGATCTCGCTCATCATATTCACGTGTGTATGGATCACGTGGTCTATCAAGAGGCTCGCGCAATCTGTCAATAGGAATACGTGGCCTATCAAGAGGTTCACGTGGTCTAGCATGAGTATCACGTGGTCTATCAAGAGAATCGCGTGGTCTATCAAAAGGATCACGTGGTCTATCTAGTGGTCTATCAAGAGATCTATCTAGTGGTCTATCTAATGGTCTATCAAGAGGATCACGCGATCTACTAAGCGGATCGCGTGGTCTAGAAAGAGGATCACGAAGTCTGTCATCGTAAGGATCACGTGGTCTATCTAAATAAGGATCACGAGGTCGATCATAATTATCTCTACCATCTTTCTCTCGATCTATAATTTCTCTTCTGTCTCGATCTCTAAGTTGATCATAAGGATCACGAGGTCTTCCATCATAGACATCCCTTCTTTCAAGAGCTGGATCTACACGCGGTGGAAGGGGTGCAATATCTCTACGAGGCATGTAATCGCGATCATATCTTTTGTCAATAAAAGAATCAAGTCCAACTTTATTATCCTCGACGCGACCATGACCATAATCAAACGCTCTTATATTTCTATCTAAAGGTTCTCTTCTGCGTTCAATATCAAGTCTATCTAAAGGTGGAACATCGCCTCTTCTTCTCTCTACAGGAGCATATGGATCTATAGGTGGTTCTCTATATCCAGGTGGTGGGTAGTATGGATCTCTAGGTGGTGGTCTCCCTGCAGGTAGTGCATCTCTGTATGGAAGAGGCTCGCGTAGCCGTTCATATCTATCTGCTTCATAAGGATCTAAGTAAAGAAAAATGAAATTTTTGCGGAAAATATTTTTGCAATTTTGCCCCAAAATCGCAAAAATAATTCCACAAAAATCTCAGAAAATGATTCGATCGCAAAAATAAAATCTGCAAAATCTGCAAAATTTGCTAAAACGATACAATGAATTTCATTTTTTTTAATAAGTTTTCCCGAAGTTCAGAACAAGGTTAAACAAGACATTTTTAAGCTCCTTGCCAAGAAAGAACGCTTAAATTTCAATGGGCAAAAACTTGTTCAAAGTCCGCAGTAAAGATGCTGCAGACTTTGAACAAGTTTTTTCCCATTGGGAACCAATCCAAGCTTTAAAAATAATGGTAGTAAGTATAGTGTTTCATTGGTAGCAAACGAGTTTGAAATAAGAATGAATAATCAATGTGGAGGAGTGATTTTTGAGCATAGTTTCAGAGGCTACAAAGCCAGAAACTATGCTGAAAAATCCTCCTCAGTGATTATTTCATATTCTTATTTCAAATACTTTAGCTGGTAAAACAAAATTACAACTTACCTCGCGAAGGTGGCAGATCTCTTGGTCTCTCAGGGATCCTATCTCGGAAAGGATCATCCAATATTTCTCTTCTCCGTCTTTCATATTCATCAATAGGAGGAGGCTGTCCCAACCGTTCTGGTGTTCGTAGCGGTTCCAAACGATCCAATGGTCGCTGTGGTTGTTCCATGCGCTCTTGAGATCGAGATGGATCCATACGATCTAATGGCCTTGATGGTAGTTCAATACGTTCTGGTGGTCGTGGTGGTCCCGGTTGTGCTGATCGTGGCGGACCTAATCGTTCTGGTTGTCCAACACCCAAGATTTCACGTCGCCTACGCTCATATTCATGATCAGGCTCGGTTGGTGCAGTTCCTCCTAGTATTTCGCGTTTTCTCTTTTCGTATATCTCATGATCAGGCTGAGATGCAGTAGCTCCTCCAAGTATTTCGCGTTTTCTCTTTTCATATATCTCATGATCAGGCTGGGATGCAGTAGCTCCTCCAAGTATTTCGCGTTTTCTCTGTTCATATATCTCATGATCAGGCTGAGATGTAGCACTTCCAAGTATTTCGCGTTTTCTTTTTTCATATATCTCATGGTCAGACTGGGGTGTAGTAGGTCCTCCAAGTATTTCACGCTTTCTTTTCTCATATATCTCATCAACACGACTTTTTAATACTGGATTATTTATGTTCAGCATGCTATCTCCTTGGTTACCAGGTTGCGGCGGTAGAGCCATATTACCAGGTAATGGCGGTGGTATATTACGAGATGGTGGTGTATTACGAGGAACCTTTGATGGTGTTTCTTCAGATATGTCCGTCATTAGGGATGTTATTTCTCGCTTACGTGTCGTATCTTCAACTTTTAAATCAGATGATCCAAATACAGCAGGCTGAGGATAATCTTTTTTTGGAGTAGTTGCTTCTTCTTTGACTCCGATACTATTCATTACAGCTCCCTAAAATCGACAAAACAAGTTAAATTTTTTAATAAGTCCACCAAACACGAACAGTGTGGCAAGCCTAACAACTGCATAGCTGAAAGCTAATCTCAATAACACTCCTCCATATGTGATGTCTGACATTTATTTACAGGCTTGGTACATTGTTCATTTTACTAATGGGGAGATTTAAATGTGTATAGTATCTGAAAAGAATAGCATGGCCTAAACAATTCTGATATTTTCTTTGTTGCCACTTGCAAGCCTGTGTATAATTGACAGACATTACCTGTAGTGGAGTGTTTTTCAGTATGCTTCGAATATATTTGCCAAAAACTTGGGACAGAGTGGACGAAATCAAAACCATTTTGGTGATTTCTTCTAAAGTATCGCCATGAATGCTGGTACGAAATTTCAAAATGGTAGCACTTCGGGAACAATGTCTAATAAGAAAAGCGAGACACCAATGCCGCAAAGGGGCAAAAAAAACATTGGAAGGTGGTTAATACAATGTATTACGTATCTGCACCAAGCCTCAAAATAATTGTCCGACATCACCTGTGGATGAGTGATAAATAATTTTTTGACCCTAGTTTGTGGCATTCATTTGACAAGTGAAACGAAGTAATGGACACGTACCATTACAAATGGTGGTTCTGATGGTTTTCCTTTTGGTTTTTCAGCAGGACCTACGAAGAAATACAAGAGAATGGGTTTACTCCAGAGAAGTAACATGTGAAGGCATAGAGAACTAACAGCATTTAAAGAAAAAATGAAGAATATTGGACAAGAATTAACATCACGAATAAAGTGGTCGAAATAAGAGCAAATATTCACTATGAAGGAGTCATTTTTTAGCATAGCTTCAGGCCACAAAACCTGAAGCTATGTTCAAGAATTATTCCTCTACAGGAATTATTTATCCTTATTTCAACCACTGGAAGGTTAGTGGAGTATGAAATAAATAAGGTCACTTGCAGATGATACTTCGTTTATTATTGTTTGTGAAATTAAAAAAAAAACTCTTGAGGCTTTTATTACACTAGCAATAAAGCAATCATAGGATTTAAAACGTGGTTACACTATTACACTATAACACTATAACACTATTACACTAAAATAGCAATCATAGGATTTAAAATACGGAAGAAATTTCAAAAAAATAATAAATAGTGAGCGCATTCCGCATTTTCATTTTGAAGTTGGGAGTAACTATAAAGGATGAATCATCTGCAAGTGGCCTAAGTAGAGTTTCAATGTCTTTGAAGTAAATATTTTCATACCAGGTCGCATTAACTGTGGTCCAGGTCTATTTGTACCTCTTCCTAATGAAAAATAAACATAAATGCTAGAATAAGAACAAATAATCACGGTGAAGAAGTTTTTTTAGTGCATAGCTTCAAGCAACATAGCTACAGCAGCTATGCTCAAACATCCAGGGTACGAATCAAGGGGTTGCACTTCCCATTGTGCGAACCATTTTTCCAGTATTGCTAAGCATTTTTCTGTTTTTATTGCTCAGTTTCACAAAAATTCCCATTGTTTCTAACAATTAACAACTTTTGTTAAGAAATTAAAGCTCCATAATTTGAACCTTAAATCATCTCTTCTTCACAGTGATTATTTTGAGAACTAAAACCTCAAGTATTTTCAAAGCAAATCGATATGAAAAAAAGAATGCGGAAGTAAAACGTTGCGGTAGGCCTCCAAATCGCAATAACTTCCACATTTTTTAAGATTTTCTAAAAATACCAAAGAATGTAAAAAAAAGGTGTTATTTTTATACTATTTTTATTTGACAAAAGGCTATATAATCACAATAATAAATTCCACAAAATTACCTAAACTTTCAGGTCCAAATCCCAATAACAAATTCCGGAATTTTTTCTTCCTGCAAACACTTTCTTCCTTTAAAGTTAGTACTTTTCATTCATCAGTTTACAATTGTTTTGCAATGGGCAAAAACTTGTTCAAAGTCAGCTTTGCAGCTGAAAACTGTACTCAAAAACACTCCTCCAAATGTGGCGTCCGACCATTATCTTGAGGCTTGTATTTTAGTCTAAAGCTTGATTTCCACTTGGCAAAAATTTCAAAGCCAAAATAAGGCATATTCTATTGGTAGAAATTTGCGTCACAAACCAATGGGAGGTATATTAATTATATGAATTATATTATTACATGCATATAGGGATCATTATGAAACATTGGTCAAACTGAGCAATTAATCATTGGAGAGGAGTGATATTTGAGCATAGCTTCAGGCTACAAAGCCTGAGACTATGCTCAAAAATCCCTTCTCCACAGTGATAGTTATTTTGACCACTGAGAAGTGATTTTTAATATGAAGAAAATGATGAGGGGGAACAAATACATACAGTATTTTTATAGTGTTGTGTATACATGATTATATACCTTGATTAGCTCGAACAGCAGCCATGTCACGATCTTGAGGATGTTCATAGGGACATTCAGGATCAGCACAACTATGAAATAAAAAATGCCAACTCCAGAGGTTGCAAATTAGCCTCCAAAGAAGCTCCTCCATAGGAGAATGCCGATATGATCTCAGAGGCCTGTAACTATATGTGAGATAACCAGTGGCCAAAATAAAAGTAAATAAACACTGTGTGAGAGTGAATTTTGAACTTATTTTCAGGTTACAAAGCCTGAAGCTATTCTCAAAAATCTCTCCGCCACGGTCATTATTTACACTGATTGGCATGTCGGAAATGTGCCAAAATTAATATATGGGAAAGAAACTCTTTCATGTTGCACAAAAACTAATACGTGCAAAAATTAGTAAGAATAAAGTATAATTTTTGAGCAAAACTAATCTTTTTATGCATTCGCACAAAAATTAGAATGCACAATAATTAGTACAAATAATGTATGTATAATAGTTCAAAATTAAAGTACAATTACCAGTAATCGGAATACTTAGCTGAATGTAGCCTCTTTGAATCGACATGTATTCCTTTGGAGACCATGCTTAAAACTTAGACCGGGCAAAAATATCCAGTTGGAGGACAATACATCTATTTTGGCAGATAAAAAAGATGGTAGATTAAAATATAACTTTTTTGTTAATCCACTTTCAGAATGATTCAATATCCAATTAAACCATTTTATTATATGTGTGTGGTATATTCTATCAAGTGTAAATTAGCTATATGGATCCTCCAAGCGGACCAGTTTAAGCAAATTAAAAAAAAAAAAAATATATCAAAATAATACTCACTGTTTATCTGAGACACACATCGGATGCTCAAACTTGCATGTATTGCCAAGTTTGCATTTCGGAAAGAATCTACACCTAATTCCAGCATACTGATTTGCTGGTCTTAACATAATTTTTGAAGAATTTTGCTGCTCCATTTGTTCTGTTGGCTGTAAAGTTGTGGGTTGCTGTGTTGGCCATGAAGCTGCCGATTGTTTTGTTGATGGTTGGACTTGTGGTGCTGTATTGATACCTACAAAATTACATTGTATTACCGTGCTCAAAATAAGAACAAAGATAATCACTGTGAAGGAGTGATTATTGAGTACATCTTCAGGCTTTGTAGCTTGAAGCTATGCTAAAAAAATAACTCCTCTAAAGTGATTATTAGCTTATATTTTAAACACTGCTGAATGCTGCATGCAGACTAATGTTCAAATAAGTACCATCGAAATTTAAAATAATCAAGCAAGCTTTCCAATGTGCAAGAACTTGTTCATGTCTGCAGTATGATGCTAGAACAAAGTATTCAATGTTGTTCTAGCGTCTTTACTGCAAACATTGAAAAATAACTCCTCCACAGTGATTATTTGCTCTTATATCAAACACTGATGTCAGGCCGCATACGTGTGAGGCATCAGCCCCAGCCTCTGGGTATTTTGGAGTTTGAAAATGCCCAGTACCACCAAGGTTGAGTCAATGATGTTGAAATTGACTAGCCTCCATTTATGGAACTTCGCTTCAAACAATTCTCAATATTTTCTCTACATGTGTTTGAAATAAGAGTAAATCACTGTGGAAGAGGGAAAAACATAGCTTTGTAGCCTGAAACTATGCTCTAAAATCACTCCTACACAGTGATTATTAGCTCATATTTTGAACACTGCTGAACACTGCATGCTGTAACAAAATCATTGAATTAATTATTTTCTTTGTACAATATGTCATGCATGTGATGCACATGGGTTACCACTGTTAAGGGGAGATTTTTCAGAATATTTTCAGCCAATTTAGCTAAACATATTCTGAATAATCTCTCATCTACAGTGATGGCCAGCAGTTATAGAAAATTCAGAACTTACCTGAAGAAGTATCTCTCCTTTCTCCATCATTTAACGTGTTCACTTTTTCTGTGGTAGCAGCTATCTCTTTCAATTTATTAAGGTCGGTGGCAGAAAATTCAACTTAAAAAAACAGTATGATACAGTGTTCAAATCGAAAGTAAATAATCACTGTGGAGGATAAAAGGTTTGAGCTCAGCTACAGGCTTTACTCAATAGTAACTCCTCCTCTATTTTAAACACCTGTCGAGGAGTGTTGGACATCACAGTTGTTTTCAGACTCATATCATATATTTCCTGACTAAGAATGTGTTGACACATTTTAAGACAAATCAAACAGACCAAGCATTAAATTTCATACAACAAATTCAGCATTTACTGTTTTGAGTGAAATAAAAAAAAAAAAATGGCAAAATAGGCATGTGCAAGCAAAAACTTAACACAATTCCGTACAGATTAATTTTTTTGTTGAATTTTGTCAATTTTAGTTCATTTAGCCTTAAGAAAGAAGTTGACTTTGGAGTGAAGTTTTGTGATGATTCCTTAGTAATAAAAAGTAAACGGTTCTAGACCCACTTACTTAACAACGAAAATAATTATGTGGAAAGTAATACCTTTAGTTTCGTTTCGTTTAGTTAAATTTAAAGCAGCAATTTTAGCGGCACCAGCATTTTTTGTAGAAGATTTTCTTTCAGAAATTTTTTTCTGCAATTCAGCATATTGTTTTTTGAGTTGTGTTTGCTGTTCCTCTATCATTTTTTGGTATTTCTTTTGGTAATCAATGTATTGTTTTTGATCAGGATGATTCTGATGTTGTTTTTGCCACTTAACAAAATCTTGATGCCACTTTTGATAATCAGATTGATAAGTTCGAATTTGTGTTTCAAGAGTTTCGAGTTGTTCGGTGAGTGAAACAAGTGATTCTTTATCTCCAGACAAATCAACAGCAGATTTTGGTAAAGGTTTAGGAACTAACGATTGAGGTGCTGTTGATGGAGCAGTGACATTCTTAGTAGGAGGTGTATCAATATTCTTATTTGACATAACATGTGCCTTCACAGGTGGTGGTGCATATGCGCTAGGAGGCTTTTCAGGAGGGTTTTGTGGAGGCGGCGGATGACTTGGTGGTGGAGGTGCATTAGAAGAAGGTGGTGGAGGTCTATTTGCTGGTGGAGGCGGCTGAGGAGGTTTACTTTGTGGCAGTGGAGTACGAACCCACTGCTTAGTCTCCATATCATTTGTACTGGCTTGGTTTCGGTTTTGATCATTCTGCCAATTATTACCAGAATTCCTGAATCCTCCTCTTTGCTGGTTATTTTGAGGTGTTCTTGGCTGGTTAGGGGTACCACTATTATTTCCAGAATTTTGGAACCCTCCTCCTTGTAGATTATTTTGTGGCATTCTAGGTTTACTAGGTGGTGTTCCAGAATTTTGGAACCCTCCTCCTTGTAGATTATTTTGTGACATTCTAGGTTTACCAGGTGGTGTATCAGAATTTTGGAACCCTCCTCCTTGCATATTATTTTGTGGCATTCTGGGTTGATTAGGAGGTGTGCCAGATACTTGTTGCTGCATTAATGGCATAGGTCCACTTAAAGTTCCACTTCTATTTTGTGGTTTGCTCATAGGATCAGGTTGCCTAGGCCTGTTTTGGTTAAACTGTTGGCCTTGTGGTTTTTGAAATTCATTTGCGTTACCACGATTTTGGTAATCTTCTTGAACAGGTTTTCTACTCATATTATGTGGGCTTTGATTATAGGGAGCTGATCCAAATTGGTTCTGTGCTTTGGATTGTTGATTCCATTGATTTTGGTCATGTTGTTGATTTTGTTGGCCATGTTGTTGATTTTGTTGGCCATGTTGTTGATTTTGTTGGCCACGTTGTTGATTTTGTTGGCCATGTTGTTGATTTTGTTGGCCATGTTGTTGATTTTGTTGTCCGTGTTGTTGGTTCTGTTGTCCATATTGTTGGTTTTGTTGTCCATATTGTTCATTTTGCTTTTGAGCATTATTCTGCTGTCCTGAGGTTGCCTGCTGTTGGCTCCATTGATTTGATTGCTGCCATTGTGAATTATTTTGTATCGGCTGTTGATTCCATGAATTTGACGGATTAGTCTGCTGCTGACCCCAGTTCTATAAAAATTAAAACTGCTGTTAAATCTAAACTTGCATTAGGGATCATATCAAAAATTTGCTCCAAAACCAACTTTCTTTGGTAGGGTTAAATCAAATCAACAAAATTCAACAATCAAAAGTACGGTATTCAAATTAGCCAACCAAACCAAGTGAAAGTTAAACCTAAGCGCATAAATATGATTTGCATACACACATTATACAGTGTTTGAAATATGTCTTTATTGTCTTTATGGTAAAGTTTCAGGTCAAATAAACAATTGTGTCAGATCAGCGTGGAGGAAGAGTAGTGAAATTTCAGATCAATTTTACATGTCATTAGGAAAAATATTCAAAGTCAGTCTCATCTTTTGAAAAGTCCCTTTTTGACGATACTCAGTCCTGTGTTAAAATAAATTTGCAAAACAAATTGGTCAGTGGTCTTGTATATTATGTTGCCTGGGTTTGGACTGAAAACACAATTCGTTTGTTTACCAAATAATTGGTCCCAAGAGAATGAAATTAAAAAAAAGAAAAAATATTATGCAGGTCCTTACAATACATAGTCAAATTGAGTATAAAAAAACCTGGGGTCGTTCGGAGTAAATAGTAACAAGGCCCTTATCTAGTGAAAATAAATAAAGTTTACTGTTTTGTTGAATGTGTTTAAAAATGCTCCTATATTTTGTCTTAGTTCTGAAATATTCAGATTAAATTGTTAGAAATACTCCAAACAGTAAAAGATAGTAAAAAAAAAGAAGAAAAGATTTTGAACTTTTTCTCGTACTTCCTACACTTTTCTCTCAATGTTAAAATTGTATTGCATGGATTATAGGGGGTGGGGTGTGTTGGTATACTATAGTATAAGTAAGAAAATCCTTTTGGTAGGGTTAGTGAAAACTGACTTGTTACTATTTAGCCCATGTCTTTTTCAAATTTGGAGTTTTTTTACAAGTTTTTTATTATCCCAAGAGTTGTTTTTCTTACCCAAAGGTTATACGTTTTTATTGCCAGGTTTATTACTGTTTTAAAGACTATATGACAATCTATCATAATATATTTTATTCTTAGTATAGATGTATTTGTAGTCATGTTATTTAGTAAAGTTTATAAAAAACAAAATTATCAAAGAGCGACAAAAAATATATTTTATGCATTTTTTTTACCCCTTTTTCGGGGTAAAAAACAAACAAATGCTTTTTAAAAATATCTCACTGCAGCACAATGATAGATGTTTAAAATTTATTACTATATGTACTATATGAAGCTACAGGGTTCGAATTAGTAGTTCACAATTAGCGAGACGAGTCTAATACTTTGCGAATCGTATTCATCACATATAATAATAATTTGCGAATCCAAACTTTTCTATTTGATAACAATGTTATTCGTTTCGTACATTTTGCATTACTTCAGTGGCTTCACAGTGTATTTCTTCTTTCCATCACGGCCTGAAAGTTCTTCTCGTAAGACCCCGTATGAAAAAACTTGTTCTAAGTCTACAGTAAAAAGTGTGAATAACGTTGAATACGTTGTTCTAGTGTCTTTACTCTACCTGAGGCAAGTTTTTACCTAATTGTTTAATTCTGGTGTGCACATGTTTTCGTAAAAATAACTTTGTTTCTGTTTTATAAAATAAGTCAAGCTATGTAAACAAAGTAATTTAACAGTTTGAATGATATTTTCATTAATAATCAATTAATAATGATATTGTTTTATTACTCGAAATAAACATTCTATTTTGAATAATGTCTAGACATATTCAATTGACATTTCTATTTTAATAAATATTAAAACTGGTACCCACGTGCGATTATTATACGGCAAATTCCGCTTGCTATTTGCAATTAAATCTATTCAATAGAAAATCCTACGCAAAATTATCACAATGGGAGATCCTGCCCAATGTTTTTCGAAGTAAAAAGACGTAAGAACGTCAAAACAGCGTCTTTTTTAAGTTGAAAAAGTGACACGTAACAGCATTTGACATTGTTCTAGCGTCTTTATTGCGGAAAAGGAAATTCTTTAACTCCCCTTTAATAAATAATGAATCGCATAAATATAATTACGTATGAATTTTACCTTTTTACGCTATAAAAAGTTTAATCTAATTTCAACATTATCCAGAAATTTAATAAGTGTAAATGCAGCTTAATGTACTTATTTGCAGTGAAAAATAACCTTTATGATTCGGTGGCGTAATAACATCCCGCATGCACATCAAATGATAAACAAACTTTAAAAAATAAAAAGGCGCCCATCAAGCATGGAATACACAAACACATGGAAGTTTTAGACTAATCAAGACTGCTGATTTTCATCGACTTTTAGATGATCTTAGAGGGAATTTTGACTCATCTATGTGGAAATAAGCATTGGCATTCAGGGCTTTGCCTTAAACCCCATTGGGAGGCTCACAACCAGGGTGTAAGCTCCAGCCAAAAATTCAACGTTATATGTTGTTTTCCCAACCATGAATACGTTAGAATTTCCCAATTTGGGTAAAAAAATGAAAATTTACGAAAAAAAATAATTTCCCAGGTTATGTTACTAATGATACACATAACTTCCATGAGCTGTCAACACTTTCATTTGTATTCTTTTGGGATTATAAAGCTTCCATCCCAGTTTGGTTCTCTAAACTTAAAGTCTTCTCAAACTTTTAGCCAAAACAATCATCTTCATCCCGTTCGTTAGTTTATTATCATCATGAAAAGTAGATACCCATGGAAATTTTCGGCAGTGGCTGTTTTAGTCAATCTAAAGATCCCCTGCATAGATGAAACAAACAAAAAAATTGGCTATGGCGCTACCCTGCAGGGCCATAGGCAATTTCCCAATATAGAACATCCGATAATTTTTTTTGCTTTCTAGCTAACGCCCTGGACAATGCCTACCAAACCCTCAGTTGCAAATCGACTTTTATTTTCTAATTCAAACCCTGAGCTATACCTGTACCATATCATTCAGTAATAATAGTTTGACTGATCAATTTCTAAATCTTAAAAAAAACAAAGGTAAATTATTATTGTTATCTTAATATATTGCCTCAAATTTCAAAATGGTCTAAATAATAATCTAATAAACAATTGGCTGTTGCCACTGCTACTACAGAATGATAGCTTTGTTTCATGGGCTAAAAATGTCTGCTACATGTGTGACAACATATTTTTACAAAAAAGACAACACAATTGGACCCTTGTGATCAAAGAGTTAGGATAACATATCTTCTTTTTAAAGTTAAGCAAAAAAAAACTTAGTACAGTATGTAACACTCGGAATCCTTTAACAAATAATAGGAAATAATGAATTTGTCATACCATTGTTTGACCTGATGACTGTTGCTGTTGTATCTGTGATGATTGTGCAGGTTGGTTATATTGTTGAACTTGTTGAGCTTGTGATGTCTGTGGAAACTGCTGGGTAGGAATAGTTGTGCCATATTGTTGTATTTGAGGAGTTTGGCTAGCTGTTTGAGCAGCTTGACCATATTGTTGTGTTGAAGCTACTTGACCGTATTGCTGTACTTGATTAGCTTGACCGTATTGCTGTGCTTGAGCTACTTGACTATATTGCTGTGATGTAGCAGCCTGACCAAGTTGCTGTGCTTGAGCTACTTGACTATATTGCTGTGATGTAGCAGCCTGACCAAGTTGCTGTGATGGAGCAACTTGATTATACTGTTGTACTTGAGCTGCTTGACCATATTGCTGTGGCAAGGCTGTCTGACTAAGTGGTGTTGTTGATGCTGCCTGGCCATATTGTTGTGGTTGTAAGCTTTGAGCATATTGCTGTTGTGGTGCTGCAAAGCCACTTTGTTGAGAATAACTTGCAGTTGCGCCATACGATAACGGTTGTGCTTGACTGAATTGTCCCGGTGCTACAGCATTCAGAGCATTAGCCTAATAACAATTTTTTTTATAGTTATTCAAATTGCAGAGATTGAATAATTGCTGGTCATCACTGTGCAGGAGAGATTTTTCAGAATATTTTCAGGCAAATTGGCTGAAAATGTTCTGAAAAACCTCTCCTCCACAGTGGTAACTGGCAGTTATTTTAAGCCCTCCCATATAGGCAGTGATCTGCTGGAACTAAAAGTGAATACAGGTGCTTGTTTAATTTTGGAGCTTTTAAGGGGGCCTTATTCCAGGGGGAGGGGTACACTTATTTCAAAGCAACGTTTTCACGTTTACAAAATTTTATATTATGTTATAAATGATGACATATAACAATAAATTTCAATCAATATAAAGTATTGAATAGAAACAAACAAATATTGGTAAATGTACTGTAATTTATAAAATTACAAGGTTGTAAAAATTCGAATAAGCATTGGGCACTTATTAATATTAGGGGGAGGGTTTATTTGAGGGTGGGCACTTAATCGAAGCATTACGGTATCATGGTATCACTGTGAATGAGTGATTTTTTAGCATACAATAGCTTTAGACTTTTCTTAGCATGAAACACCTGCTAAATACCTGTTGTTGAGCAGCTTGTGGTTGCTGATATTGACCACTAGCATATTGCTGTTGTTGACCATAAGCATTTAATGTTGGCCATGTTGCAGCAGGTTGCTGCTGATAGTTGTTTGGAAATTGTTGATACATTGCATTATCTTTTCATTATTATATATAAATATATTGCGGCTAAAAAAATAAATCAAACGGTCAAGAAATATTGCAAAACATATTCCGTAAAAATCATTTATCAATCAATTTATTTTCAACTAAAAGTCATATCTCTAATCATTTGAAATCAAACATTGTTTATCTATTTAAATGCGCAAGCAGTAATGCTTTTTATATTGGTGAAACCACAAGATATAAATATGTACGCATTGAGGAACATCTGAGAAAGTATAAAGAACTCTTATTTGTATAAACACATACACAAGAAAGAGGTCTGCTTTGTTCAGGCTAGAAAGGATTGTTTTTCCATTTTAGATACAACTTCCACCAAATGACCATTAAAGCTCAAAGAAGGTTTGTAGATAGGATAGGAAAATGCAGAGCTCAACAAACAGGTAAAGTATGCAAACGAAACCCTAATTATTTAATCTTCAACAAACAGGTAACAGGCCTCTGAATTCACGGCGGCATTCCTCTGTGGAGGAGCATCTTTAGAGGTTAATTTGCAGCCAATCGGCTGCAAATTAGTCTCCAAATATGCTCCTCTACAGGGAGATTGCAGACGTGAATTCAGAGGCCTGAGGTAAAGTATGTAAATGAAACCCTAATTATCAAATATTTTATTATTATTCTCATGGGGTTCACACATCACTTTCTTTCATCTTTTCTCTATACTAACCAATGCTTCAAGGCTCGAAATAACTGCCGGTTATGACTCCAGAGAAGAGATTTTTCAGAATATTTTCAGCCAATTGATGATCGACAGTTATTTCAAGCCCTGATGTTTATTCTCACACTTTATATAACTCATTTGTAAATATTTTAATAATATATCTCTAGAATGTAAAAAGTTTTGTTTAACACCTATTTCACTGTGATGTTTCACTGTGATTTATTTTAATACATGACTTTTAGATGACACTTTGTGAAGTATATATGTATAATAGTAATTTATGCAGCCTAACTTATTGTAACTGGATAAATATAACTTAAAGAAAGTTGAAACATGTCGTTAAAGATTCTGATAAATATTTTGCTTCTTCGAACATTTTAAAATAAATGTTCCAAAGAAATAATCACTTACATACATAGGTCTGGTACTAGTTTTTAAAACAGTTAAATCGTAGACTTATTATTTATATATATTTGGTGGCACAACATGAGTTCACCAGCGGTGAACTAATGATTTATGTGTGCAATAGCTACAGCACAAGCAGGAGAAAAAGGCAGTGAGTGTGGTTTTTGTAAGATTTTTTGTGGGGAATAAAAAGATCAAAATCCATTGGTAATCTACTCATCAGAGATTAGGGACCATCTCCAAAATTCGTTACCAGGGGAAGAGTGCTGAATCAATGATCTTGCAATGATCAATCAATTGCAAGCTCATTGACTTAACACTCTTCATCATAGATTAATTTTTCGCAAAATTATTGAATTTTACTTTTTTAAAGCTGCTAAGATATGTATCTGCTTTTGGTAACGAATTTTGGAGATGGCTCCTTAAAATGGTACACATTGACACACAATATTTAAAGAGATCTTCTGATGGTACAATTCATCTGCCATATATGTATGGAAATGATCTCAGTCTACCTGTACATATCAATACAAGTACGGTGGAAAGGAACTTCTTCTGAAGATTTATAAGAGGCAAGTTGATTGAAACAGAAACAATGGTCAATTCAAGAACATGGTCGATTGATTTCCGAATGTGTAAGCGTGGTTCAAACTCGGCGCTAAAGTGCGCTAGAAGATTTCTAGCGCCAGGTGTGAACATGATTTGGTTTTCTATTAGCGCACTTTAGCGATCAAATTTTTCTAGCCTGATCTTAAGCCGGAAGTAAAGTTGATCTTAAGAAGATGAATAAAAATACGCAAGCTTGTTTAGGACTTATCTTATTTTGATGTTATCTGTTTTATCTTTTTAAATCATAAACTTTTTTGCATGACTTTTGAATGAATGGCTTATATGACTACAAATTTTGGGACTTTTCCTACAATTTATCTAGGATCATTTTGAAAAAAAACATTTTTGATAACAACCATATTTTTGACAGGTGGTAAAAAAAATAAATAATTGAAAATCATTTTGGTATAAAGTTTGCAAAAAAAAAAAAAAGAGCACCTAATTTTTTTTTTGCACCACCTGTTTTCCAGTTATGACGTCATCAAAAAAATTATTTCGCTAAAATGTTAAATAAGGGTTCACCTAACTTTCCTAAGTTTTAACACTGCAACATGGCTCCATCAAAAGTTATGGAGTTTTGCACTTTGTGCCCCCCTCCCTCGGCTATTCAGAGCCCCAAAAAAGCCCGGCGTGAATATGGTTAACTTCACAACTCTGGCTGAAACGATCAGAGCTTACAGCAATTTTATACGATAGATCTACGATAGATCTGTTTCAAACCCCCTTTTTCATGACTTTCTTTGATTAAAAATGCATATAACAGAAGCTCTATAGCTTATCCATACTTTCATCCATACCTTCTTGTTCTTCGTTACTAATCGAGGTTTTACAAAATAAATTTGTATATTTTTTATTTACTAAAACAAATTATGATAATGATTAGTGTTTTGAAATATGATACATGCTTCTGCTTTATCATTTGCTGGTATCCTTCAGCATGCCATGCTTAGATATTTAACCCTAAAAATGATTATGACTGTTTTAACACCTTAGCATGATTTCTGCGTCATGAAAACGACATAATTAAGATAATTTGTGTATACTTATTATTTTATTGCAAAAAATAAATATGATACATGCTTTTGCTTTGTCATTTGCTGGTATCCTTCAGCATGCCATGCTTGGCTACATATTTAACCCTAAAAATGATTATGACTGTTTTAACACCCTTGCATGATTTCTACGTCATGAAAACGACATAATTAATAATTTGTGCATACTTATTATTCTATTGCAAAAAAAGTTAAAATAAACTAAATTAAGTTAGCACCAGGTGTGCATGCTTTCATAAAAAAAATTAAGCGCTAGTGCTTACGGCATGGTAAACGAAACGTTTGCGACGAGTAACAATGGCCAAGCCGATTGTTGCTTTGTTTTAAATAGAGACAGAGAGAGCAAACATAAAGATAATATTTGTTGAAATGCTACAGTAGTCTTACAAAGTCAAACTGTATGTCCATCGCTAACGCTATTGTCTTGATTAAAAATAATATATTTGTCTGTAAAAATGTTAATTCGGGCATAAAACTCAATGATGAAAAGGATCACCAGAAGCATTATCAATTTTATTTGGGAAACCAAGATGACGTATATAATATATTTATTATTTATAATAATATATTTGTCAGACGGAAACTAGGAAAAGAAAGGGAGAGAGGATCAGTTTGGTTTCGTCAGACTTGAAATGCAGAAATTACCAAATTTGAGAAAACGGGTACGACACGAAAAGTCAAACAAATCTGGTAATTGCGGGAAACTTGGCAGCGCAGGTCTGCAAAGTAAACATTTGCTTCGTTTCTCAATAAAAGTATCACCGTGAAGAAACGTTTTTCAAAGAAATATTTATTTTTTTCCATTTTTTCTTGGTATCGGGAGATTATTTGTTTCATCAGGAAATCAGGAGCATAATTGTAACATCGGGAGCCTCCGGTCAGATCAGGGGGAGGGAGGGTTGGAATAAAATGAATGATTTATTTTATCTACTGTGTGTCTGGAGACTCCTTCTTCAATCAGATATTTTAGCTATCTGTAAGCCAACACGCGACAAACTAAAAAGAGTTGTGATTGGAGAGTTGTGATTGGAGCGAGGAGAGAAGTGAGTAATAGTGGTAATTGTCGAATGAAGAATTTGAAGAAAACTAGAAAACGTTGCTGGAGCGAAGCCATTTTAGATTTATTACCTCCATTCGCATGCGTGTGTTTTGGTTTTTAAAACACCAGACTGGAGTTCGGGCTGATTAATCACGTATTCACCCATGAAAGCCTTCAATTTAAAAAAGTATGACGAGCCTGGAGCCTTTGGTGGGACCCCGAGACAGCCGAGAGAACGTTGACGACTAAAAAAGTCGGGCTTACCACCAGGGGCCGGCAAAATAGTTTTCATGGTTGGGTCCGACTGGATAAGAAATTCAAAATTTGGTACTCTGTATGTACTGGTTAAAAATGCTATTAGGACGAGGTTTAAAACGCATTGGATGGAAAGTTGGATTGGTTGGATTGGTTGGATTGGTTGGATTTAAGCATATAAAGACCGGATTTTGATGCATGTTTTATTTCATTAAACATTTTGATCAAAAGCCACCTCGTTCCCAGGGCATCTTGCCTTTTCGAAACACGGAAGAGCTTCGCCGGAACGAGGTTGGATTTAAAGATGAAAAAAAGTACTGGGATTGAGGAATGCAAAAACGGCTGATGACCCGTGTGTAAAGAACTCACAACTGACGTCACACATTGACTTCTCCTTGGATCGGTTAGATCGTTGGATCGTTTAGATCGTTGGATCGTTTAGATTGTTGGATCGTTTGGATCGTTTTTAGATCGTTTAGATCGTTTGGATCCTTTAGATGGTTGGATAATTTAAAAAGTTTTTTTAATGACTTTTTTTTGCTAAAGTTATCAACTTGAAATTTGGTGCCTTTTCATATAATTCTATTTAAAACATCTTAAGGTAATATCTAAGCAATGCCTAAAGGATCCAAAGTATTTCTAAAACCACCTAGAGCAAAATTTATATTAAAAATTGCCTTTTTTCTCCAAACGTAATGCTGAATAACTTAAGTTGCATTTACGATTACAAGTTGTAACTTTGTCCATATTGTCCTATTACAAAAGGGCAATAAAAATTATTTCACAAACTTTCGTCACATGACCATTCTGTTATCCCCGATTTTCCCGATATTCAAAATTTCGGAATTTTATTCGTGTTTCCGGGTTTATTAGACCTTATTTCCGTTCAAATTTTATAAAACCCATAAATTATGTTCAGTAGGCAATGATTAGCTACCAATATCCGAAAACAGAACCGGAAAATGTTGTCTAGAACGTCTTTAATCGCATTTTAAATATCAAAAATCAGTGAAAATAAGCTTCTATGGGAACGGCTAAATGGAGAGTTAGAAGAAGTTGGGAGTTACGATTTTGTGACGTCATAAATGGAGAGTTAGCAAAATGTGACGTCATTTATTTAGCCGAAGAGTTAGCCGTTAACGTTTTTTAATTATTATTTTTATTAATTAATTATTTTAATGAACCGAAAGTTTAATGAACCG
>JAULBZ010001426.1:0-22268 GCA_032360805.1 Neoturris breviconis | reverse complement strand
GATTGCTCACGCAAGGATGCGTCTAATTCATGATTAAGTGCTAAATGTGTGATTTTCAAACCCAGGGGTTTCTAGTTCCCTTTACGATACACTATTAGTCTGCCAAGTTTCATCCTTATACTATTAGTCATTTAAAAGTTATGGAGGGAGGGGTGACATCATATTAGTTTTCTAAAAAAATCATGCTTCCAGGGATACATTTGTACTGACAGCTTATGCCACTATGAGAAATTTACATGAAATAGTAGGTATGTGATAACATTTCAAAGAAATAAGCAATGAAAATTATTTTGTTAAATTATTATTATTTTGTTACGGACGGTATCCGAAAAATGTATGACGCAAATTTATATTGTTCTTGTTTAATAAGATTTTGCGGTCTGACCGTTTGACTACAAATATACCGGTTGTGTTGTTCTGTTCTAAAGTGTTATCAATTTTAGTGAGTACGCTTCGTTAATCTTACAGAGCCAAATTGTGTGGGAGTTTTCAGCTATTTTATTTTCTATCCTTCTGTTGAAATATTTTTGTTATCTGAGATTACTCTTGTTTTCTTTCTTTGAAAAGTATCAAATATATAAAAGTGAAAAGAAAGGGAGGAACAGTTTAGTTTTATCAGACTAATGTTACGTGCACATATTATTTGTCGATGATTATGTGGATCTATCATGCAACCTATTCAAAGAAAAGAGGCACTGGAATCGGGTAAGTACTGGGTCAACAACCTTTCTCGTTGATGGAAAATAATATAACACATCACGGCCACACACAAAACATTTGAAGGACCATTTATGAAAGGACGACATAATATTGTTATGTGGACATTATATATTGTCATAATCGAATAGGTCTAGAAAACATGCTTTTAGAATTCTTAAAACACTTAAATGAATCTCGTTCGAAATGAAGTCATTACAAAGCAGGGTTTTTTTTTACAAGTTGCTTATGTCATTTTAATATTGCATCATAAACATGCAGTCATAGAAGACTTGGGTGTAAAACAAGAGAATAAACTAATAATTTGCCACCGGAAAATCCATGTTCAAAACAAAAATCCATGCAGTTTGAGAAGTTTTCTACCTGTGGACATTGGACCACATTCACTCTTCAACTATCCAATCGCATCGAAAACTACGCCAAACACGCCAAAAACAGGTCCAAAGCCCAGAAATAAAATTACAAATATCGCAATTTTCACTTGTTTATGATGTTACCGATATACCACCGTTCAACAATGATCATGCCACCGGTCAATATTAGCTATGTCCTTAACCTATCCTACTGTACCTGTTTCCTACAGTTGTCGCCCAAGGTATGCCACAAACAACAATGGATACTAAAAACATGCTTTTCCACCTGTTTATGATGTCAAAATCATGCCACCTGTCAATATTGAGCATGTCATTCGTGAATCTTTACCTATCATATCATACCTGCTTGCTAAAAGAAATACCCACAAAAAAAATCTCTCTATTTTCTACCTGTTTGTGACTTCAAAAATATGGAGCCTGTTAATATTTTTCAAGTGTTTGAATTTTAATCAGGGTCGTTCTAATTTAAGAAAGGGTCCCAATTTTACATATAGTCCCATTTTTGAAGGGTCCTGGTTCCGGGATGCTGTACTGATTTTCTACAAGTAATTTAGAACAGATTTTAATCCTGTAAAATTGCTGGAAAAAGGATTATTACACTTCGCTACAGCAGGTTTTATTACAAATTGAGGCAAAATTAGGTATTACAGGTATTACATTTTGCGACAGTACAACTAGTGTCATGTCAACTAGCTTGCAATTTATAGATTATTTTGATAGAAAACAGCCAGTCAAATAAAATTTTTGACTCAATACTGTTCTTCAAAGATTTCAATGAACCTTTTTGCAGAAAGAAAAATTAAAGACTAATCCCAGTGGGCAAATACTTGTTCAAAGTCTGCAGTAAAGACGCTAGGTCAGAACGGAATCAGATTTGTTACTTTGAACAAGCAAAAAGCACCGTACCTGTGAAAATGACACAACATTGAAAAAGACACGTCAACAAGACACCATTTCAACGACAAACGGCTGTAGTAACTTACAAGATATAAGGGGTAACCACAACACATGTGCACAATTTTGGTCACGTGATCAGGTACACCATCAAAACATCTCTTTAAAGCATCGATAGCAAACTTTAAGGCTTTGTCTGGATAACGAACAAGAACCGGCTCGTCAATCTAAAAAAATATTTAAAAAATAAATAAACGCTTGCAAAAACAATTTCCTTACTAGGCAGTGATTGAATAATGAAGGAGTGCTATTCTCAATAACTCCTCTACAGTGATTATTTGCTCTTAATTCAATAACTGTTAGGCATGTAAATTAACAATCTCTGTAGAAAGATTGCTATGGAGAAGAGTTTATGTTTCGTTTTATATGCGCATATGAAACTCTGTCAAGTTGTATTACAACCTTCATAATTCTATGTTTAGTCTTTACTATCTCAAGGTAGCTTGTATTATTATTCATATCGCGGGTACTGTAGCCGAGTAACACGTATTTAGCGAGGGTAAAAGAAACAACAGCGGGCATAAATGAGCATAACCGCCCGCTCAAGATCTGAAATGCAATAATATGTTCTTTTCGAATAAAATGAACATTCAAACATTCCAATATTTGTGATCATCACAAATTTTTTAGTGATAATCAAAGAAATATTGTCAACATCCTCTTCGACTTGAATAAACTTTGATGATTCCCTTGCTACTGATTCTCTTGTCTTTATTAGTTTTACGTTCTTACGTAACTGCAGCTTTTCTATTAGTACACATTTAGTGAAGAGTATCCTATGTTCCTGGACATTAGCCCTTTCTATTTATTTTATCATCATTCCTTTATATCTTGCTGTTGTATTCTCTATGTATAATTTGTTATTATTATTGTTATTTTCTTTATTTAACACTTTTCGCTGCTGTGTTATATTCATACATTGTTTTAGCCTCTTCCACAGACCAAGTTTGATATGTTTTCTTCTGCAGTTAATGTAATACATTGACGTCAGAATTCATTAACACAAAACGTGTTAATAGATGCGATGGCAATTTATGCAACAAAAAAAAATAATTATTTCTTTTTTATGGTACCATTATAAATTATTATGCCACAATCAAGAGTCGAACTAAGCATATTTTAAATAAATCAATCAATAATGCATAAATTATCATACATTAACGCATTTCGTGTCAATGAATTCTGATGTCAATGTATTACATTAACTGCAGAAAGTCGATCTTCGTCTGTAGATCAGGCTAACATTCTTTACGTAATATCTGTTAACTGTTATTTGTTTCATATTTAGATAATACGTGCAAAAACACTGTATGGTTGTTACATTTCCGTGTAGAGTCTGTTCAACCTAACTACCTACGACAATAGATCAGTAGTCGTAAATCATGAAGCTGTGGAATGCACAAGATGTCAGAAATGGATAAACATAAAATGCAACCTAACCAGCCCATGACAATACGAATGTATACCACAACTTCCTGGTGGTGCATCTCATGCCACAAAAGATTCAACCACTATCAGACACCTGTGGTGAATAATTTAAACTAAAAGGTAAGAAACCTCCTCTTATTTCTAACCATAATGAACATAGACCTATCAGAAAACCTATTTTGAAAACAAGTAGCTAGTTGACTACAACAACATGAAAGCCTGGAACTTCAAAATTATAAAGATGACGTAGTTGTCCTTAGCAATCACTCGTGCAACTACTACACAGCTTGTGAAATAAATAAACTAAAAACAACTGATTCTCACAACTTCCACGTAAATATAGAATCTATAAACTATCACTTCAATGAATTAAATATGATGTTTGATCTAATAGATCATAAATTTGACTTATTGGAATCACGGAAATAGGAATCAAAGAAGGAATAACAGAAAAACAAATATTGAATTAAAAGACTATAAATCTTATTATGGGTAACGTCGCAAAATGTAATAAATATTGTCAAAATGGAATACCTGTTGAAAAATGTAATAAAACTTTCGCACTTTATAACAAACTTTGTCGCAGTTTGCAATAAATTAAAGGAGAGAATACAGAACTTGATAAAAACAAAAATCTTTTTGGACTAGTTAAATAAATAAATTCCAGTATTTTCCGATTTGTGTTTCACTTCATACTTGGTCACTTGATCGTTTGTGACCCGTGAAAGATTTGAAGGTGCAGCCATATGATGACGTCATCGTAACGTCTTAGTAATCTGCTTATAAAAATACCTTCCAATAGTGGTTATGCTTGGCGGCTTGGTCCCGTGACAGCTTGTGACACTCTAAAACATTTGAAGGGATAATGGCAGCCATATGATGACCTCATAGAAACGTCTTATTTGTTTTCTGAAAATCATGTTTCCAGATGCACATTGCTACTGACAGCTAATGCCACGATGAAAACCTTAGAGGCAATGGTAGGCACATGATGAAATTTTAAAGTAATAACCAATGGAAATTATTTTGTTAAACAATTAATACAACTAATAGCAATTCTGCGAGAATGAGAGCAAAATCATTATTTTTTACGACATACGATTTTTTATATAAGAAATTCTTCAAATATTAAGTTCATCATCTTCGTCATCAATGATCTGCGCTGGAGAGGTTTTGTTAAAAACACCTAATTTTTAAGTAAGTAGGCACTTAATCATTGCAAAGTTGTTGCAAGTGTGCCTACCGTATTTACTCGATTGAGCGTCTCTTCTCGAAAAAATGCCTTCCCACTCGAATTAGCGTCCTCCTTTTGGAATATAATATTTAATGAGTGCCCCCTTTGATTGATCACCGCTCTTATTTCTGATACGTGGCACTCATTCGAAGAATATTAAGATAGAGCGCTTATTTCGAAACTACGTAATGCAAAGTGACAATTAAATTGAACATTAAAACTAATCTTGATCTTGTAATGTTCTTGCTGTTCTTTTAAAATATTTGATTAGTACCTCGATGGAAAGAGCACCCATCATCAAATGAGCGTCCATCCTTAAAGTCCAATAAGGTTAAGAGCTTTAGGTATGGAAGGAAGAAACAGCACACTCGAGAGAAAAAAATGAAACCTGTGAAAAAATATTAGAAAAAGTATGTCAAGTCACTGTAGAGGAGAGTAGTGAAATATCATATCAAGGAAAAACACACGTAAACTTTACATGGCATTATGATTTCATGTCCTTAATAAGTTGATAAAGTTTCAGGTCAAATAAACAATTGTAACCCTTTCATATCATAGCCTGAAGCAATGTTTAGAAATAACTTCTCCACAGAGGATATGAATTGCATACATACACTATACATATCATGACACATCATCATAGCATTATATAGCATGCATCTATGTATAATAAAGAATACTTTTAACTATAAGCTATAGAACTATTAAAATTATAAGTTCATGAAAGAAATGACAAGCAAAAAAAGATTTCAAGATTTTAAATATTTTAAATATTTTCTTCGTTGCATCGGCTTGAGTGAGCATTTAGACTGAGCAGGCAATGTACTAATGTACTGAATGAAGTTGACAAAAGTCCTGAAAGAGAGTAATTCTCAGTATCTATCTAACAAGGTGTTTACGTTATGAATAAAAAGCATGGTCATAGAATAATAAGATTTTAAATCTACAACCTCGATACCAGGCTTCCTATAAATCAAGATAGAGGACGTACTGGGATTGAGGTTGCTTAATTCCAAATAATATATAACAATAGCTTTTGTTCGGAAGCAGTCAATTTAAAATATTACAATACATAACAACACAATTCTTTATAACATTTGAACGTCATGCTTAAGTTGTTTATAACAATATCAGAAAAAAGATGACTGAGATTTTCATTTACGATTCTTGGATACCAAAAAATTAACCAAGGGTTATCCAAAGAGTTGCTGTTTCGTATAAATCAAAAACAATTCAGGAGGTCATAAACAAAGTGACCAAGATTATAGTGATGTTCGAATGTACGAAATTGTTAGTTCTTCTTTGGACCCAGTTAAATAGAGGTTGGGATCATTTATTAAGTAAATTTCACCCAGAAAATCCAAATCTGTTTGAAAAAGCAAAGAATAATTTTTCGAAGGAAGGTGTTTGGTATACAAAGGAAGAAATTGGCAAGAATAAACTTGTATAAGAGCATCTGCAGTCACTCATTTATACCAACCAGGAGTCAATACTCAGTATATTTGTTCAATCACAAAACACAAAGATGAAGGGACGTTGTCTCATTAATTTTTATCATCATCTGATAAGAAGAAACAAAAGGCATATATGGCATTATCAGCTGTTTTAAATATGATTTCTTCATCATTAAATAAACCCGTGAGGAAAAATCAAAAACTTTTACTTTTTATGAAAACTTTTATGAAAACTTTCTGATCAATTGAAATAAATATATGGTTTAGTAAACTTTGAGAAAGTCCCTCTGATTTTCTGTTTCTGATCAATTTTTTAAAAATAATGTTTATCAGGCATTGTTGCTATCTGTTTCCTGCAGTTTCTGATTTTCCAACCTTCCATGTCATCTCCGCCCTCTGCTTAGCTGGGCATAAATGACACCGGCGGGCAAAAAATCAAAAACTGCGGGCGGCAAATGACAACAATGCCCACTTAACAAGCATTATTTTATATTCTTCCATGCAGATATATTTTACCTGTATATATCTACATCCTTGTTCAACCAAATCAAGTATAGCCTGATTGATACATTTCACAAGGTCATTATTTAAAACCACTTCGTCTTTATAATATTCGTTTTTCATAGAATCAGCTATAGAAAGTGGTCCTGGAATTGTATACTTTATTGGGATTTTTGAAATATCTTGAGCCATCTGCCATTCCATTCTAGGTTGGGATTGCTCCTTGGGAGGTTTAAAGGTAATTTTTGAGACAATTTGTGGTATAACACCTGCAAATCAAAACAGATAGAATTTAAAAATAACTTCTTCTATTTCCATCAAAATATAGACTAGCAGACCATTTCAAGTTTTTCCCTGGTTTTCTTCCCAGTTTAACCAAGGGTTCAGACACGAATTTCAAAAACAACATTCACAATTTCACAAAACTATAGGCTTTAAATGATTTTCCATGAGCTTCTCTTGAAAAATATAAATTTTATAAATTATAAGATTGTCTGAACCCTTTCGAAAAGAAACAAAATCAGGATTAACTCTTCAACTCTACAGAGCATTAATATGGCACTTTTACCACTTTTACCAGCATATTCAGCTCTAAGAACAGGTACCTAGTATCTAAAATATACGTAATACAGTGCTGCGCGAATGCGATGTTAGCAAAATATTTATTTTTAATTTTTAACAGATTTTCGTAAAATGTATTTCGCAGTGTGAAAACAGAGCCTTATATCCTATCTTTTGTTTTATCAAACATCTGCATTAGCCCAAAAATTTCAGAGGATATCATTTCAGCAGAATTTCGAATGCTGACATTTAGAAGACCTTGAAACTTTTTTCGGACTGTCAATTCAAGTATTAATTTAGGCAAATAATATCAAAATAAAAGTTTTCAATGAAATAATCCAATTATGACACATAACCTTTCTTGATAAGGTAGTACGTGTGTAGAAAAAACCTTGTTGATTATGCATATTATAAAGAATAAGGAAAATTTAAGCAAAGATATGTGTAATATTCAAGAAACTAAACTAAAAATCTCTGTGGGAAATATTTTCGGACGGCTGCGCATTTCGAATGGATTAATTTTCGGTTAAAACCATCCTCCCCTAAATTTATTTCGCCAAAATTCTTGGTTTACACACACAAAAATAAAGGTACAGTATTGAAAGTACCCCCCCCCCCCCCACAAAAAAAAAAGAAAAGTAAAAGTTAAACCTAAGCACATAAATGATTTGCATACACACATTATACATTGTTTAAAATATGTCTTTATTAAGATGGTAGAGTTTCAGATCAAATGAACAATTGGAACACCTTTTTCATGGTAACATTATGTCAGGTCACGGTGGAAAAGATAGTAAAATTTCATATCAAGGATAAACACACAAATTTTACATAGCATTAGGACTTCATGTCCTTAATAATTTGAATAAGTTTCAGGTCAAATAAACAATTGTAACAACTTTATTAAGGTACCAGTATATAAGGGTTGCGTAGACAGTGTAGTACCACCTTTGTTGCAAGCAAAATTACATCAAGTCACTGTGGAAGAGTAGTGTAATTTCATAGTAAGGATAAACACACAAAACTTAACATGGCATTAGAATTTCATGTCCTCATTAAGTTGATAAAGTTTAAGATCAAATAAACGATTGAAACACAGTTATTAAGGTAAAATTATAACAAATCACTGTGGAGAAGGGTAGAAGGGTAGTGAAATTTCATATCATAGACTGAAGCAACGTTTAAAAATAACTCCTCCACGGTGGATATGAATTGCATACACATATTATACATCATGCATCATTACACATCATATCATATAATATGTGTATAGCATATTTTAACTTAATGCATTTGTTTTAATGTACTTACAATTAATTTATCAAGTTGACACTTGATAAAACATTTTAAAGTAAAGGTAGTTGTCATCGTTATTAAAATTAAAAATAAATAAAGAATAATGAGATAGAGGATTACATATTAATCAAAACAATTTATTCTTTTATTAAACAATCTTCCTCTGTTGAATGGTGTATTGTCATTATATTCCTAATTTGCACTGAGAGCTAATGATGTTTTTATAAAATTCTTTCTCTGTTGAATTGTAATGAAGTCATTATTCGAATGTTTTACGACACCAAAGTGGATACACATTAACACACATTAATATTTATTTCAAAATGGAAGAAGGAAGGTTCCCAAAATCAAAATAAAGACTTAAATTCCAAAAATTCCAAATGTCTGTCAAAAAAGATTCAAAATCAAAGTCTTATTTAAAATTAAAAGTCTCTACTTTTCCCCTTATCATTTGGGTATGATATTGCTTAACCAAAATTTAAATGTGGTCAAATCCTCATAGGAAAAGTCTCCACTTTTAGAAATTTTAAAGTCTCTACTTCTCCCTTATCATTTTAGCATATTATTTGGATGAATGTGATCAAAATCTCACATAATTCAAATTCTCGAAAAATTTTCTAAGTCTTCACTTTTAAAAAAATCACTTTTTCGCCGATACTCGGTCCCGAGTTGACGAAATTGAAAATACTTTTACCAGCGGTCTCGTAATATTGCCTAGAATGCCATAACCAAATTTCACGACTGTACCACACCTTTCCAAGACTCTGGACAAAGTGGACAAAATCAAAAAATATTTTGGCGAGCCCTTCTAAAATATTATTGCTGGTACAGAGTTTCAAGATGGTAGCCCTTTGAGAACATGGTCTATTGAGAAAAGCGTGACTCCGCTGCCGCCACAAAGTGATATCAATAGCCCATCCAAACTTTGTTTGGTGGGCTAAAAAAAAAAGAAAACTCACTGTAACTTAAAAACACTTAAACTCTCCTTTACTGTGATTATTTCTTTTGATTTTCAGTAAACAATATCTTTTGACAATTCTCAAATATATTACTCCACTACAGTGTTTATTTATTCTTATTTCTGAATGAAGCCAAAAGTTCAAGTTGGTGCATGGGAAAGCACAATAATAAAAAGGTTTTTGTCGCCTTCTAATAGGTATGCCACTTTGATATTTTGATTATTAAGGAAGACCCTACTTTACGCATAACATAAGTTTGTTCTAAATATTAACCCACCACATTTTCTACTATCATACAATGATATCACAAAAAGTAAAGTTTACCTTCACAACTGTCATTTCTATATTTAGTTAGAACAGGATTATCAAAATCAAAACCATTCAAGTTACGACAAAATCCATAGAGGTAATTGTCACGACGAATTTCACCATCAGTACCGATATCAATACCTGAAAGAAAAGAGCAAAAGTAGTCAATAGCATAAGCAGATAAAACAATGTCCTAAAACCCGCAAGTAGTATTTTATGCATGTAATGTAACTGGGTGCATAACAATTTTTCTTGTAGCAAAATTTAGAGAATCGTATAATTACAAATATAATTACAAGTACTTAGACCACAATGAGAATCATACGGAATCAAAATAAATGTCTCACTCCATCGGTGATATATGAAGCGGAAGTAAGTAACGACACAAATAATGAGTAGGAGCGTTCAAAACAACTTTTAAAGAGCGATATCAAAATCACACCAAAAATATTAATCAATGGTACGGTACTGAAAATAGTCCACCAAACCAAGTGAAAGTTAAAACTAAGCACACAAATATGATTGTATACACACATTATAATTGTTTAAAACAAGTCCTTATTAAGTTGATATCATTATCAAGGTAAAATTATGCCAAGTCACTGTGGAGGAGAGTAGTGAAATTTCATATCAAGGATAAACATGCCAATTTACATAGCATTAGGGTTTTGTGTCCTTAATAAGTTAACAAAGTCACTCATCCACAGTGGATATATATATAAATTGGATACACACATTATATTTATTTAAAGCTCTATGAAATATATTATTTTTGTGCTGGATATTAATTGGATACACACATTCTACATCATAGCATTACACACTAAATATTATAACTTAGTTTTATCAAATATATTATTATGATGTTATGTTTAAAGCTAAGTATATTAAACATAATAATAACATATGAATAAAAACATGGTATCTATCAGCAGTAATAAAATATTGTAAAGTAAAGATGGTTGTCATCACCTGTTATTAAAATTAAAAAGAAATAAAGAAGAAAAGAAATAAAAGATTACATATACATTGAAACAATTTATTCTTTTGTTAACTTTTATCAAATCTTCCTCTGTTGAATGTGTATTGTCGATATATTTCTAAGTTGAATTGGGAGTAATTGATGTTATAATAATCAACATAAAATTTATTGTTTTATCAAAAAACTCTTCCTCTGTTGAATTGTGTATTGTCATTGTATTTCTAATTTGAATTGTGAGTAATTCATAATGTAAACAGGTTCATAGTCAAGTCTCTGCTTCTTCCCTTATCATTTGGGTATGATATTAGGTGAATGTGGTCAAATTCTCATAGAATTGAAAAGAAAGTCAAGAAGTTAATAAGAAAAGTCGGCTGCCGCTGCTGCTGCGACTACAAAGTGATAGCAATAGCCCATCGAAACTTTGTTTGGTGGGCTAAAAATTGGAGAAATCGGAAAATCGGGGAAAAAATGCATGTCAGTTTAAATTATTTGAAAGGAAGATTCTATGCCAATATGAATCAATAATTAAATTTTCAAGTTCATTCCTCATTGTAAACGGAAGATATTACATTTTTGACTTTTTAGATTTTTAGGTGAGAAATACTAAACATTTGTGAGGTGGTTTTAGATTATGGCTAATTGAATTGATCCAAAATTTGCCTGACAGATGCAAAATAGTTACGAATTCAGTTAAATAGAGTTAAACGTACCAAGATTGAAAGTTTTTCTATCATTTTTCAAACATTTCAAACGTTTTGAACGTTTCAAACTTCGTTTGATGAATAATTTTAGTAATAAAGCATTCTGATTGGTTTAGAATATAAAGACATATTATAAATCGCTGACGATCGCTCAGAAAGTAGAAAGTATTTCTACTTCCATAGCAGCCGCCAGCGAAAAATTCATGTTGCACAAAAAGTATAAACAACCAAACTGCGCATGCTCACAACTGACCGCTGACGGCCGCTCACTCAAAAGTCACTGCGCGGAGATTGGCCTTAACAAAAGAGTTTTTTACCTAGTTTTGTTTGTAAGTCAATAACTTGTTGAGTAGCTTGTAATACTTGATCATTGAGTTGTTCAGCTGTGTATTTTCTTTGGACTTCATTATAGATCTGTAGTATTTCATTATAATCATTTGATCCCCAGTATGGAATCTTCACATATTCAGGTTTTGGCATAGCGCCAACAAGTGTTGTTGTTAAACCAGTATTCTTCATTGTTGCTGTTCATAATAATGTTAAGAATTAAATAAGGAGAAGAGTACTGAGTCAAAAATCTTAAAGAAGATTGGTTTCTGAACAAACCAATTATTTGTAAGCTTTTAGACATACATAAGAATTAAATAAAAAATCAACAATCTTACAGCTGATACGCTCTTCATACTGAACAAACCAATTATTTGTAAGCTTTTAGACATACATAAGAATTAAATAAAAAGTCAACAATCTTACAGCTGATACGCTCTTCATACTGAACAAACCAATTATTTGGAAGCTTTTAGACATACATAAGAATTAAATAAAAAGACAGAGTTCAAATTATCATAGATAAAACAATTCCTATTAATTAGCCCACTGCAGCTGAAAATTATTTTTGAATTTGCATACTTACAGACAAGTGTACAAGGATATCAATATATTACCTTGGTAGCGAAGCATTTTTACAACAAAATTCTATTTGTGCACTTTGGTCAGATCCTTTTCCACATGCCTACATTCTAGATGCACCAAGCACAACCGACCCTAAGAGGTCAGCCGAAGATAAACTAGTTGCAATATTCATAGGTATTGCGAGTGGATGTGCAACATCGTTGCGTAACACATCGAATAGATAAATAGACAGGAAACTTTTTAAAAGAAACTAGCGCATCGCCTAACGTTCCATCCTTATCATGAGAGGATTCAATTTCCTACTTACCACGTGATGATGACAATTTACAGTCAGCAAAATTTCAAACTCATCAATTTCGAAAAACAATTACACCAATGGTCATCAAATCGAATAGTCGCAAATCAAGTCGAGTAGGAGGATATCAGGTGGACTAGTCGCAAAATCAAATCGTTGACTAGGCGGAAATCAGGTTGTTGCCAGGCTTTGACAAAAGCTTTGGAAATATGGAGAGTGATTGCTTAGATTTTTAGCAAACAATCAAGTGCTCTATTTATTATGTCAGTGATAACTGTTAGAATGTCTGTTGAGTGAGAAGAGTGAAAGCCGCATTGAAAGTCAGACAAGAGTAAATTACAAGATATTCGTTTGTAACAGATTCAAAGATTTTACATATAATGGGAAATAGACTGATAGGAAGGAAGACCAGAGTTTTTTCGAAGAATTAGGCAAGATTCTATGATAAAGAGCTTAGAAAGTATAGAAGAAAATTCAGGTGCAATGTTTTTAAGCACCACTACTGGGATCTCATCTGGATCAACTGCATCTGTCCGTGGTGGAAATTCCGGTAGTGGGTGACCATCATCATCTAAGGTGAAATTTATTGAAATGTTTTTGGCAAAGGAACATCTTTGGTAACAGATGGAACCAGAATCCCGAAAATATGAAATGACAAAATGGAAATGTGAAGAGGCAAACGATGAACATTTAGATTTTAAATTGGACGAAAGTGAACTGGATGGTCAAAGCGATACTAATGCCTGCAAATGGAAACCATAATTAAATGCTCATGCGAGCAGAAGGATTTCTGCGCTGTCATTATTTTATGGAATTTTCTATATTTATGAAACTTTGTATATTCTCTAGTCAGTCAACACATTCCACGCCATCAATCCATATTAATCATGCTCCCCCATCTCACATAGTAAAACAACGAAGTCCCCAAAACACCAAACAAATTCAACATTTTGCATGAACAAATTATTCACAAATTGAAAGAAAATTTGGAATAGTTAATCCAAGTAACAACTGCACGTAAATACCAAATTCCATTGAAGTATTTCGGGCTGCCGCATAATCTGAAATATATCCATAACCATACCTTAACCACATCTAAACCATAGCTTTAACATAAGCGTACTATAACAATAACATAATCAATTAATAACCATACCATAAACATACCATAAACATACCATAAACATACCATAACCATGCCATAACCATGCCATAACCATACCATAACCATACCATAACATTACCATAACGTTACCATAACGTTACCATAACCATAACGTTACCATAACCATAACGTTACCATACCAGAACCAGAACCATGACAATAACCATATCCACAACCATAAACCATAACCATAATTTACAACCTTAAACCGTAACCATGAACCAGAACCATGAACAAGAACCACGAACCATAACCATAAACCATAATCATAAACCATAACTGCAAGCCTTAGACTTAACCATAAACCATAAACTATAACCATAACCATAAACCATGACCATAAACTATAACCATAAACTATAAACCATAAACCATAACTATAAACCATATCCATAAACTATAACCAAAACCCATATCCATAACCAACAATTAACCTTAACCATAGGCCATAACCATAAACAATAACCTTAAACTGTAAACATAGCCATAAACATATTTTCACAAATTGAAAGAAAATTTGCAAAAGTTAATCCACGTAACAACTGCACTGTAAAGGCCGATCTCCATTGTAGCCTTTTTGGCTGCGGCATAATCTGAAATATATCTATAACCATACAATAACTATACCTGATACCTTGATACCATTAGAATATGGCAGCCAATCAGAGTGATGGAAGTTGGAGTCACCAAAGATAAAAATATTTGTATTTCGATGCAATAAGAGCGCGCTATCAACATTGCTAGAGACAGAATCAATAACACTGCAAGATTGGAATGAAGGAAAGCAATAAAGAAAGAAAAATAGCTAGTAGAGTGAAGAAGTGAGGGATGATAGCACATAAAGGATTCCTTAGAATCTTTGAGAGTAGGTTCATGAGCAATTGGTAAGTTGTCATGAACATACAGACCAAGACGCACAGGTATGGGAGAGTCTTTACAGTTAACAGGAAGATATCCATATACCACAAAATCTTCACTACTGTTAGATGGATTAAGGTTGGTTTAACAAAGAGCAAATAATATCCAGAGAGGAATCCGCTAGAAAAGATTCTTAGTGAGAAAAAGATATTAGAAAACGCAAGAGATAAAGGTTTGGGTGACGTTTTAGAAACTGGTTTGAACTTAATAATAAATAGGGTTACTAGAAGCGTACTCATTTTTAAAACTAAGACATGTTATTAGTTTATACTGATATTTTCTTAAAGCCATCTACGGAGTAAAATGTATCTTTATTAAAGAAAAGTAAAAGTTAATCAAAGGTACGATATTGAAACCAAACCAAGCGAAAGTTAAACCTAAGTACATAATTATGATTTGCATATGTACATTATACAGTGTCTTATACAGTATACAGTGTCTTTATTAAGATGGTAGAGTTTCAGGTCAAACAAGCAATTGGAATACATTTTTCAAGGTAAAATTATGTCAAGTCACTGTAGAGGAGAGTAGTGAAATTTCATATCAAGGATAAACACACAAATTTTACATGGCATTAGAATTTCATGTCCTTAATAAGTTGAAAGAGTTTTAGGTCAAACAAACAATTGGAACACCTTTATCAAGGTAAAATTATGTCAAGTCACTGTGGAGGAGAGTAGTGAAATTTCATACCAAGGATAAACAACCAAACTTTACATGGCAATATTATTTCATGTCCTTATTAAGTTGATAAAGTTTAAGATCAAATAAACGATTGAAACACCGTTATTAAGGTAAAATTATATCAAATCACTGTGGAGAAGGGTAGTGAAATTTCATATCATAGCCTGAAGCAATGTTTAAAAATAACTCCTCCACAGTGGATATGAATTGCATACACACATTATTGGTTTATATATCATACATCAGATCATTACACATGATCATTGTATATTATATGTATATAATAGAGGAATTATACTTTAACTTAATGCATCTGTATCTTAAGCAGATATTACTAAAATTTCAGAGTGGTATTTAGAGAGTAAAATAAGCAAAGTAAAAGGTGAAACAGTTGTTTTTGCTGGTCAAAAACCTTCAAAAAAGCAACAACAAAAATTAGATTAATAAGTAAAACAAAAGGTAAAAAAAATTATTGTACCATTTCTTGCTCCAGGTGATGTTGGTTTCGAATACCAAATCTCAGCAGAAATACAAAAAAAATGAGCAAGGCTAATAAGGCAACTTTGAATTGTATCAAGCTGTTCTCCAGGTGATTTCGGTTTTGAATATCAAATTTCTGTCAAAACATGCAGTAGTTCTATTTTTACAGGAATAAAACCCTCAAAAAGTCAAAAATAAGCGAGTCAAATGGGAGAAGGCACATTTCTGAATTTTTTCCCCATTAGTTGCAATAAGCGATTACGGAAAACTGTGACAAACTTCAAAGAAAACGACCTGGTGGTTTCCAAGAGACAGACAGACGGAAATCCGAATGACCGTATTAACATAGGTAACATACATAATAATATGTTACACACAAGACTTTTGTTAAATATATTTTCGACTAAAACATACTAGGGAAATTAAGCAACAGCAAATCTATGATGACAAATGATCAGGAATATGCAACAAGGGGAAAAACGTGCACTGTGTTTCAGATAATTTTCCGTCTCAGAATCTCTACGACCTGAAAATCTTGATTGATTTTTCCGTTGTAGATTTTCTAAGACGCGGAATCCGAGGTGACTAGTTTTTAATGCAATAACACAGTTAAAACTTCATACACATTTAGTTACTCTCTAACAATAAACAATCGAATATCAATCGAATTGTATACATTCGAAAATGATGACATTAAAGTGTTCACAAAAGAAGAAGCCTCCGAGAGGACATATTTTGTTGTTGTGGTCTTTGTTACATAAACGTAACAGTCTATTGGAAAGGTACCTTTCACATAATATACGATAAACCAATAACAAAAGAAATACGCAATTCTTTCGTATATTTAGTTTTGCGTATCTTTTGTTTAAGAACAATACTTTTGCATCCATTTAAAAATACGAAACATAGATTTAACTCATTTCTACGCTTCATAAAGCAAGCTCGTGAAACATATTATCTAACCATTAGGTAAAAATTTGTTTAAAGTCAGAAGTAAAAATGGTATAACAATATTTTCAATATGTTGCAGATAATATCCGTTCCTTATTTTACTCATTCTTAAATATATCAACTCTCTACTTTTTAATTACCAATCGTATTTTAAAATACAAAGCGTAGTTTTTAAAATCATACACACCAGTCATTTTTCGTATTTTTATTAAATACGAACTTACATTAAAACAATAATAGAAATTTCGTTTTCTTAAAAATACTATATTGTACTTTTAAAAATACGATGGTACTTTTTACAGTGACTCGATTACACGACCGTATTCTATGCTCGTATTTCTTGCAGAAGGTACCTTTTCCAATAGACTGCTACAAATTATGAAACGATAGAACCAGGTGAAAGATACAGATAATAAGCGGAAAACTGGAAGTAGCTATGTTTTTAAAGTAAATAAGATTGAGCCATATTTTTTGCCTTTGTATTGCGGTAAGTACTAATTCACTTCTATTCATGCCAAAGCATCTCTCTCCTCTCTCTATCCCATAACTATATGACAAAGTTTGTTTCAAAATTAATCACAACAGTACCCTCCATATTCCAGCCCAAAACGAGTAGCCTAGCTATTTGATTTGAAAATCCGAAGCATGTTTTCCTTACAAAACTTTGAGTGAAGACACTGTAGTCTATTACATGTTACCTAACGTCGTCACCCTAGATTTTGGATTTGCTTACCTGAAATATACGGCCACAAAAATCTACGATGCAAGCTGGATTGTCATGACTATATTTTTATGTGTTGTCGTAGATTTCCAGATGCTTAATTTCCCTACTTATAGTACATCTATAAGTTGTTTATAATTAGAACTTACATAAAACATTTTATTTTTACTCAAAAAAAAGAACAAATAATCACCGTGGAGGAGTACACTTTTATTCTGAGTTCTGATAATGTATATCAACTTGCAACGGTAAATGGTCAGATGAGAATTGTTCACTGGGTCCACCATTACTGAAAGCATGTGCCACGTTCTCATCAACATGTAATACTGACTCCACAGATACATTCGGTGAGCAGAAAATATAATCTACAGAACCAGTATACCAATTGTCACAGGTTGTAACTGATGGCTCTTCACCCTGTAAAAAGAATGCAAGAATACATAAAATGCATCTCATGTTCAATGTTCTTAGATATTTGTTATGTTTAAGGTATAATAGACCTTTGAAATAAAAAAATGTTTGTAAAATACCCTGCTATATGCCATATAATGACATAAAAATATATTTTGTTCACTTTTTATTAGAATTATAGTTACTCTTAACCCTATTACATAACTTTTAAATGAATGGCTTATGTGGCTAGAAAATTTTATAGGTAACTAGGGATACTTTTCCCTTAGTAACCAAATTTCTGACAGGTGGTAAAAAAGATTTTCCCTTTTTTTTTTTCTCTCATCATAATTAATGACATAACACTACCGAATGGCCATATCAAAAGTTATCCCCCCTCCCCCCCAGTATTGAGGAGCCTCCAAAAGGCCCAGTATTAATACGGATAAACAATATTCATTCACCAATTTTAAAAATAGATTAGATACAAAAAAATGTTAACTTTAACTCTTTAGCTGATATAAATTTACTCTCACCTGTTAAAAATCTTATTAGTTATGTTCATGTATAAATTTATACTCTGTACATTGTTACTCGAAGATTATGCTGATTGATATTAAATTTAAATTAAAGGCGATGTAAGAAAACAAGATAAAATACAGAATTACAGTATACTGAAGTTTTTAATGGTGAATTCTTTACCTCTACAGCTCCCAAGTCGTGCCTTTGAACTTTAAACGTCAGAGATCAAAGGCTTCTGCAAAGTGTGGATGCCATCACAGAAGACAGATATATGTGAACACAATGAAGTGCAATACACAACTCTACATCTCACAGACCCCTGCTGAAGACATGTTAGACAGTTAAAAAAATGGTGAATGAAAGACCTCCTGTAAGTATTTTCCGTTAAGTTTTTTTTCTTCACAAAACGAACTTTTTTAACCGAAAGAAAGAGGAATTATATCTGAGTTAATTTCGTGAGAAAAATGCAAAATAAAGTGCGAATGTAATACACCTTTGATAAAAACATTTTAATATTTAATTTTTTTCAATATATACTATGTAATAATACAGTGGTAGAAGTAGGGGTAGATGACCATTGTGGATGAGTGCCTTTTTAGCATGGCTTTAGCTTTTTAGCCTGCAGCTATATGCTGGGGGGCACTTCTCCATGGTGATTGTTTGTCCTTATTTCAAACACTACTCTTTAAGTACTCGGTTGAAAATATAAGGCATATAATCAGAAAACTCTGATTTTTCTATTATCTTTTCAACCAAATATTTTAAAATTGTAAATCACATAACTGCTATTATCTTTATTTCTCATTTTATTTCTATAGGGTCAAAGTTCAATGTAGTTATTTAATTATTATTTCTATGTAGTTCAAAGTCCACTTATTCCAAGTGGACTAAGGTTGCACATAGTAATTGTATATATCCAATTGTATATCCAATTGAATACTCCTAAATATTTGTAAAACAGTATAAATTGAAATGTTTTGTATTTTTATCAGTTACAGACCTGATGAAGTAAAACAATTTTTACGAAAATTAGTCAATAAACCAATGTGTTATTTTTTAAACTTTTATAAGCACACACATATCATTTTACTGGTTTTATGTACATATATATCATCTTGTACAGTGGTTAGCAAGCCTGGAGAAATCCCTCCTCCACAGTGATTATTTTCTCTTATTTCAAACACTTTTATAGGTTGGATTTCCTAATGCTGGCAAGTCAACATTGCTTCGAAGTATATCTAATGCAACTCCAAAAGTATCATACTATCCATTCACAACTTTAAAGCCAAATATTGGAGTTGTTCAATATAAAGATGCTGCTAACATCTCAGGTACATATGAAATATTTCTTGGTGAATTATACCGCAATTATTCTTAATGCACTACCTACATTCTAAAGGAAATTCTAGTGTTCGAAATAACAGAAAATACTCCATGTGGAGAAGAGATTTTTAAGCATTGCTTCAGTATTTCTAGCCTGAAGCAATGCTTTTCCACAGTGATTATTTCCTCTTAAATCGAACACTGAATTCAAAATTCATAAATTGAAATCAATGCCTAGTGTAAACAAATTATTATTGGAATACAAGGCTGAATATACATGTTGAACAACACCTATGAAGGAGTGTTTCTGAGTATAGCTTTCAGCTGCAAAGCTGTACTAAAAAAACACTGTTCCACAGGTGATGTCTGGCAGTTATATTCAGGCTTGTGTACTAAGATTCAGTTAGTGTGTTATGTTTTCTTTTTACTTAGGCACCACCAAAAATTAATCTGTGCAGAAGTGTGTTAGGTCAATGAGCTTGCAATGGATTGGTTTCTTCGTTACGAAGAAACCAATCCATTGCAAGATCATTTACTCAGTACTCTTCTATGTAGATTTTTTATTTTTGAGACGGTTATCCTTCTTTATTATTTTAGTTGCTGACATTCCTGGACTTGTAGAAGGTGCTCACAAAAACAAAGGTCTTGGGCATATATTTCTGCGACATGTTGAACGGTGCAAATGTCTATTATATGTTATTGATGTGTCATTACCAGACCCATTAAAACAGTTGAATATATTGCAAACAGAGCTTCAAATATATAAAAAGAACTTATCAAATCTACCTTCTGCTTTTATTGCAAACAAAATCGATCTAATTGATGCAGCTACTCTATCTGACATTCTCTCTGATATTAATATGCCGATTGTAAAAGTTTCAGCTAAGTATAACCTGAACATTGAAAATGTCAAACGACTCATACACAATATGGCCACTTGTATTTCTTGATATTTGTACTTATAGAGAAATTTGAGTTGTACCAGTCAAATGGCATAGTATATAATATATTGTACCTATTTTTCTATAACGAAACCGTAGCACTGGTTAACTGTCCGAATTTAGCACTAGCAACGTATTCCCGTATTTTCACTGTCGTACGGATCCGTATTCAGAAGCACAGAATACGAATATGGTCGAATACAGTTCTGGGTATTCTCGTGTTTTGACTGTATATTGCCATACGGATCCGTATTCAGAAGCACAGAATACGAATATGATCGAATGCGGTTCTGTATATTCCTGTGTTTGGACTGTGTATTAATACAGCAATTCTTTATTATTGTTTATAAGCTTAATAAAATAAATGTTTAATAGTATCTCTTTGTGAAGGACCCTGTTAAGTTAATCAATTGTGAGATTATGTTGAGTCGGCGCTCTTCTTTAGCAATTAGGTGTATCATAAATTTGAATGATATGGTTGGTGGATTAGTGAACAATCTTGTCGCAAGCTACAATAGCATCAAACTATAGAAAACAGATTTCCTTAACATCAAATACTTGTACATACAACTAACATTTATACACTGATTTTTAAGTTTTATTAATTTCTTTTGTATTATGTGTGTAATGTTTCCATGGTAACTAATTTATAAGTTACTGTTAGTTATCATGTTACAATTATTGAAAACACTTGTAAAAACTTTTAATATATTTTTAGTGTAGTATAAAAATGGAAGTTGATGTGGAATCAAATGCTGGAAATGAGTAAGTTATTTTAATCATCTGGAAAGTATTTGTGTGTAGTCTCAGATCTCGGAATTCACGTTGGCATTCCCTTGTAGAGGAGCATCTTTGGGGACTAATTTGCAGCCTTACAATCTGATTTAAGCACCAGGGGAAAAAAATAGAATAACAGCATGATTTAGAGTTAAATGATCAGCAGAATGATTGGTCCCTGTTCACAGTGATTACTCTGAGGTACTTGTAAGTGCCTGACTTATAAGTTTTAAATTTTATAAAAGACATTGTGAGGTATTAGAGACTTAAACCTATGTCATTACTCTTATCTGAACAAACATTATGCAGTGGTCGAAATAAGATCTAATAACCACCGTGGAGAAGTGATATTTGAGCATATCTTTGAGTTATAAAGTTTGAAGCTATGCTCTAATATCCCTCCTCCACAGTGATTATTTACCCTTAATTTGACCAATGTTATGACAGTTTCTTTACTAGTATCTTCTCCTTGCTATAGAGATTTACAATATTTATCATCTCGTTGGAGTAACTTGAGGAATCTGTTAGCAACTAATGGACCCTTGTCTGCAGCAGATTTTGAGGCTGATGCTAATGTAAGCACATATATTTGTACTGATATTTTTTATGTACTGTTCCTTGTGTACTTAAGGATAATTGTCCTTCTTTTTATGTTTATAACCTCTCTGAAACTCCATGCAATAGTCCCAGAGCATTATTCTATCTCAAAAATTAAATAA